>JBBPBS010001045.1:1752352-1765828 GCA_037974835.1 Cicer judaicum
TTATATAAATATCTATACGAATATATAATGACAACTCATAAATTAACAATAAAATTAAAGTATTTAAAATATCTATATTTTAAGAGAAGTAACGGTGTCTAAATTATTAATTAAATTTATATTTAATTAAAATTGATATTTTAATTTAAATTATGTAAACATGGTAATAAGATGCAAAAACTAAAACAATGTTGATAACTTATTTAAATAAAAAATAATAATAATTTAGATGTGTGATTTCAAACTAAAGAAATAACGAAATAACTAGGAAATCGAGATATATTTCTTAAAATAATTCAAACTTCATATAAAAATAATTGAGAAATTATTATTGCATTTCTTTCATCTAAAAAACTCATAAAACTTTACTTCTATACAAGACAATTCCCAACTGCAGTCGGATTTAGACAAAAATAAATTTTTACTCAGATTTTTTTTCTTTTGGACAATTTGATACTTTTTCAAATTTAAACTTAACTAAATATCATAATTATAGAGAACACTGTAACAACACTATTTAAAAAAAATTAAAATTAATAATATACAATTAAACCTAATAAAATATATGCAAAACAAACCATTTAAAAAGCGGATAAATGGGCCACTAATCTAAATAATGACATATAGTCGGATAACTGAATAAATCTTTTTATATATTGGTGACTAAATTTGTTTATCTGCCAAGATTATGGTCTGTTTGTTACGTATTATAAAATAATTATTCAATAATTTAGAAATTTTTTAAAAAATTATTAAACGTTTGTCTTACGTAATAAAAATCACTGTATTTATTTAAAATTGGTTTTAAAAATAGTTTCTTTGTTTAATAATTAAAAATAATTTTTTTTTTATAAACAGTTGAAATCCTTTTTAATAATTTTTATATTATTTTTAGATTCTCATTGTTTTTAAAAACTGTAATAAATAAATGAAAACTTTTATATATAATTAATTTACGATTTTATTTTTTAACAAATGCATCGTACACTTATGTGAAGTGTTGTGGCATGAGTGCAATGACTATTACCTGATAGTTGTTTAATATGAATCATTCATCTGATTATTTATTTAAATTTAAAAATGCTATTTAGTATGAATAATTATTGAAAAAAAGAAAAGTGCATAAAAATAATTATTATTTAGAAAAGTTAGATGTTAACCATAAATATTTTATTTATTTAATAATCATCTATTAAAAGTTACTACTTAATATTTATTTTATCTTTTATTGGAATTGTAAGATTTGTTTATACTGTGTTACTTTTTCTATTACAGCAGAGTGCAAAAGAGAGAATACATATGTTTATTTAATAATTTGTTTATTTAATATTAAGAAATAAATGATTCTTTTTTATGAGAATTTATAGAAGGAAAATTCAAGGTTTTTGTGGTGTATTTTTTTAGTTTAGTTTTCTCTAACTTCCATATGAATCAAACGCAGTGTTAGCTTTGTGATGAAGATGACTGTTGTTTGTTGATGGAAGAATGGAAACGGTATCTGAAATATTTCTGTTAGATTTCAAAATGGTTCTTTGAATTCTACAAACATCAAAATTTTGTTCTTCACATTCACCCATTTATCACCCCCAAAAACCTCACCCCTTTTCTTTCTCTCAATTTCATGATCATCGCCTCCCTAAATTTCTATTCATTTTAACCCGGTAATTTAATCCCTCTTCTTCTTTTTCAATTTGATATAATTTTCATTATCTGAAAGTTTTTTTATTTTATTTTAGGTTTTCTTTTGTTGTTCATTTCTGTTTTCTTTTAATTTTTGGGTTTTTAATCAATAACAGGATTGCTTTGATTTGCATTGCATTGTCTTTTTTTATCCAATTCAGAATGATTAATCATGCTTGTCTCTTTAATATTACAAAATTGAGGCAAAAGCATATTAACAATGATTTGTTGCAAATATAAATTTTGGATATGAGGGGAAGTTAGATCCTCAATTTAACTGTGCATTATACAATTGCAAGATTTTGACAATGTGGTTCTGCTATTACTCTTTTTCATGTTTTGCATCATTCAATTTTTAGTATATGAATAAAGATTTGCTTGTGTTAATTTATGTTAGAACCTTGAAACATTAGAGAACTGAAGTTATAATGGATCTTGATTTGAATGAGAAGCCTACGGATCGAATCGAAGAGCGAATAAAACGCCTTGAAGCCATTTTCAAGGCTATGAAAAGTCAGAATTTGCAAAAGAGTCACACTCCGATTCAGATAACTAATTTCAAAGGAGAATTGTTAACAAAAGCTGAAAATTATCAAGATGAAAACAATGTGATTAAGGAAGAGGTTGGTGTTAATGTTGAAGGAGAGACATCGGCATGTGAGAAAACCGGAAAAAGGAAGGCGGAGTATTTGGTTGCGGAAGCATTAGGGATGGATACATCGGAGGATGGCATTGGTGGCCGCACGAGACACTTCTTCGATTGTAATATATGTTTCAAAAAGGCAAATGAACCTGTGTTAACTTGCTGTGGTCACTTATTTTGTTGGGAATGTTTCTATAACTTGTCGTATGCTTATTCAAATGCTAAAGAATGTCCTGTTTGTGAAGGAGAGGTCGTTGAAACCGACATCATCCCGATTTATGGCAATGGAAGGGTCCATGATAAGGGTCAGTTAGAATTGAATGAAACTGGTTTCCAAGTTCCTGATCGACCCCGTGCAGCTAGAGTTGAGAGTACTCGGCAGCGGCGAAGAAGACGCAGAGCTGGTTCTTCGAACCATGATTTGTCGTTGTTTGATGACTTTGATGGATTAGAAGATCCCGATCCGTTACAATTCCACGAGTTTATCTCCCAATTGATCTATTTTCAGCATATTTCTTACCAGTGCAGGTAGCACTTCATTTTCATCCTTTCTGAATCATATATGTATATATATATATATATATATTTATGTGCAGTCACTCACCACTAGGAAGCATTAGACCACTAAATCCTAATTCTGTCCATGGAGATTCGGCCTTTTGGCATTGCTGCTACAAATCAACGATCAACTCATACTCAAAATCATCCTCTAACCAATTCTGCAACCGTACATCTTCTGTTTCTCCTCTAACATCTAGATAATTGATAGTAGTGTATACTTAGTATTTCAGTGGAGCTTTCATCTTAATTATAGTACTTCCTACTCCCTTTTTAGTTCCATAATAAGTGTCACATTTACAAATGTCTTGAAAAGATTTATCAGTGTTTTTTCAATTGTACCATTATTTAATATTATGTACATACTCTCAAGTTATTATTCTTCACTTTGTATTTATGATAAATAGAATAGATCAATGATTAACAAGGATAATTTAGTAAAATCATCATTCTCTTGAGGAGTAAAATGAAACTCAGATTATTTCAGTGGAACTTTCATTTTCATTCTAAAAGAACTGATGTGTTATGTTAAGGTGAGTTTGAAATGGGTCCATAAGGAGATGGTTTACGTGATGTTCCTATATGAAAGGAGAATTGATCAAGAAGATAGAATATAAGGTAACCAATTATATTTAATACTCTCATATGTTCTTTTTAATAAGAGATAATTGAATCTACAAAAGTTAAATGTATGTTCTTTTTAGTAAGAGATAATTGAATCTACAAAAGTTAAATGTATTTGATTTGTATATCAATTTTTGTTGATTCAATTATCTTTTATAAAAGGAACCGGAATCTATCAATTATTTGTTGCACAAATTTTTGTTTGTATTAGTATAGAATATGCTTTCTAGTTTAACTAAGAGGCACAAACAACCGGGTGTATGCTCTCGGGCACAACTTCAACTCTTTGAAGTGATCATAAGACTAATTATTGGTTTAGAGCTTTAACTCTTTGAAGTGATTATAAGACTAATTATTGGTTTAGGGCTTAGTCACATTTAAATGTAACCCCGCATCTCGAAAAGTATGTTTTATGGAAATCAAACTCTAATCCTTCTTTGCACAAGTTTATCAATTTGCACAAGTTTAACAAAATTAAAGTAGTAGTAACAAAATTAATTTGTGTGGAGGTGACTTCTCATTGGAAGTTAGTATAAAACTATGTTGGTCACTTATATGAAGGTTCAATAATAATTTAAATTACTCTGGACACTTGGGTTGCAAAGTTCTTTACATCACATTATCATAATCTTTCCAAACCCAAAGTCATAATAGTTTCAGTAAATAACAATTTATGAGACAATTTGTTTTCTATTCATGTGAGACTCATCAAGTTTAAAGCTCTGCAGTACTCCATTCACACAATCTTCTGCCATTTTTTCATTTATATTGTTTCTACACTTCATATCTATTCAGACAAGCTTCAATGCTACAATGTATTTTGACAAAAACTTAAATACTAAGGTATAAAGGAGATAAGGGAAGACAAAAATCATTGGATGATTTGTGTATGTAATTGAGGGCAAGTGTGTCCATTAGATTGTTTATTGCGTTGTTAATCATTAAGTAATTTTCTTTTGTCTCCACTAAAAATTAAATATTGTTTCTACTAAAATTATTAAATAATTTTATTTATAATAAAATCAATGCATATTGATATCAAAGATAAACTTTAAAATATTGTGATTGATTACATATAGAAAAAGTTAATTAATAGTGTTGAAGATTAAAAAGTCATACTCATTACAATTTTAAAATTTGAAGGCATGAAGAGAAATATAATTAAAAGATGTTGAGATATCTTCTTTTTTTGAGTATAAAATAGTAGTATATTTTTGAAGTTTTCCATTTTTTTCTTAATGGCATAATTATTTAATTATTTTATCACCTATGTTTTGATGTTTTTTTTTATTAATACTTATTAGTATATGATATTTTTATGAATATTATATTATAGTATATAGTATTGCTTGCAACATGGTGTGTTTGCATCATATTTTAGTTGCTAATTCTCTAAAAAAAAATATGCAATACTATCTAATGTTAATCAATCCAAGTATCTCTCATTCAGAGGATATTCATGTTCTTTTATGAATGATTTTAAAAAATAATAATTCTCATAGAAAAGATGTACGACACAAATCCTATTGAGGGGACTATTGGTGGTCTGTTTATGTAGTAGGATTTGGATATCAATTTCGAGATGGTTTTTTAAAGAGAATGTTAATTTAAATAACATATAAGTTTTTTTTTTTTTTTTTTTATAAAAAAATTGATTATAAATGGATTGACGGAAAACTGTGCTTTAATTGCTTTCAAATGCTACGGAATTTCCATGGAACAATCTTAGTTATGTAGCTAAGGCCAAAGGAAGTAATTGTGAACAAATATTTTTCTATGAATCAGCTGCAAATTAGGTAGGAAATATTTTACATTAACTAGGAGTTATCTAGGAATAAATTTCTAAGTTAATTAATCTCCCAATCCATATTATGATCAATTTTATAGCAATTTTGTTGTTAATCACAGAATGCACTAAGTTTGTACTTAAGAGATTTTAGAACAAGGTAAAGTTGGTAGTGCCTTTTAAGTATCTAAGGATTCTCTTAACAACAGTTAAATGTGATTTCCTATGGTCAACTTGAAATCTTGCATATACATATACACTAAACATAATGTCAAGTTTGGGAAGTGGTAAGGTAAAGTAGGGATCCTTATCATTCTCTTGTAAGTTTTTTGGTCAACTTTTTCTCCTGAATAATCTTTTTCAAGTGAATAAGTAGGGTGCACTGGTGTAACCATAAATTTACAATCACTCATCTTAAGCTTCCTAAGAAGCTCTTTTATATATTTAGTTTGATGAATATATATACCTTTTTTACTTTGCTGAATATAAAATAGTAGCAAGAAATTGACAAGAGAAAATTTAAGAGAGGGAGGAGGAGTGAGGGATGAAGAGAACAAAGAAAAATAGTAGCAAGAAAATAAGAAGAGATAGAAGATTAAGGGTCCAACCATAGAAGGAGAATAGAAAAAGAATGAGTCAATTTTGGGGTTAGGGTTCTTGCATGTTTGAAAAGGAAACTTAAAGCTCAACAATTCGAATTTCATCTCCTTTGATTTTTTTTCCTTACATAGAAAACCCTCTTAAAATATCTCTTAGATGTATTTAGAGATCTTGATTGCATGTTGCTAATAATTGTTCATAATTTGCATGTTTGTGTATTGAGATAATCTTATTTGATTTAGTATAATTGATTATTAAGAGTGCATGTTAGATGTTTGTATTAGTTACTATGAAAAGTTGCTGTTTTATTATGATTATTGAGTGTTGTGATTGGGTTAATTGTTAATTGATTGGTTTTATGTTGAAGTTTAAATGTATTTTATTTAGTTGAACATATGAACTTGAGAATATAAAATTTGAAATGAAAATAGTATAATGTTATCTCTGAACCCGAATAGGCATACTTTGGTATTTTATCTATTACTTTATCCATAGATAGTGTTTTGAGTTGATATTTTTTAAATTAAAAATTAGACTTAATTACCTTCAATATAGACACTGGTTTAACTATTTTTTATTGAGAATTGATAGAGAAAATTGAGTTACAAGTTTGACAAAAATTTGTTGTTCCGTTTTTGTACTTATATATTTTGTTTTTATCAAACTATATTAATTGAATGTCTATTATGTAAAATAAAAAAATTATATTTACAATCTATACCTCTTAAGCTTTCCAAAATATTTCTTTTATTCAAATTGGACATCGTTTGAAATTTTAATTAAATTTCCAAAGTTTTAGAGTTTTTTGCAGAAAAAGATGATGACGTGGCTGAGTTAGAATAGATAAAACAGAAGCAAAAAGAATTGGTTTTACGTAAAATCAATTAGACTTGAAAGCTTATTTCAATTTCTCTCATACCATATATTTTTATAAGTTTATCATAGATTTATAAGTTTACGTGATTTTATGAGGTTGACTATTCCTATTTATAAGTTGATTTGTATTAGTCAACTTAAAGTATTTATATCTTGAACTAGAAAACTCGTTTTTGAGTCAAACTAGTTGATTATGAAAGTAGACATATATTAGTTTTATCAATTTTAAAATTTATGATTTTACTAAAAATATTGATTTCTTCTTCCATGGACCATCATTTTTTTTTTCTCTTAATCTTCTTTCCAAATTCATTCTCAAAATCTTTTAAGTTTTCCAAGATTTCTATACCTTCTAACATAGGTGGTGCAGACCTATGTTCTTTCTTTCCATTGAACGACCTTTTATTGGCCCTCTAAGCATGACAAGCCAGTAAAAAAATATGATGATCCATATAACACATTTTGTGACTGTGTCTCAAGTAGGTAGAATTAGTGTTATGATTGAAACACGCACATGCCAACTTTCCTTTGGTGCTCCATCCTGACAACATAGCATACCCAGGATAGTCACTAATAGTCCATAATAGAGATGCTCGCAATTGAAATGTTTGATCTTTTGAGGCATCATATGTTTCTACTCCAAATCCCCACAATTCCTTTAGCTCATCAATCAATGGTTGAAGGTACACATCGATATCATTTCCTGGCGATTGTGGTCCAGGAATCAATAACGACAACATTGTATACTCATATTTCATACACATCCAAGGTGGATAATTGTATATCACCATCATGACAAGCCATGTATTGTGCGATATGCTCATAGTTCTAAACGGATTGAAACCATCACTTGATAAGCCAAGCCTTACATTACGATGCTCAGAAGCAAATTCAGGATGAAGCAAGTCAAAGTCCTTCCATGCTTGGCCATCAGCAGGATGCCTTAATTTACCATCCTTTGATCTACCTTCTTCATGCCATCTCATTGACTCGACAATTTTTGAACACATAAATAGTCTTTGAAGTATTGGAATCAATGGAAAGTGCCTCAAAACTTTTGCAGGAACTTTATGTTCATACTTTGGATCCTCAAACTCTAAATCTACTTGAGTAAATTCCTTCCATCGTGAAGCTTTACAAGTGCTGCTGGTATCGTCATTTTCATGCTCTTTCCAATACAACATACAATCATTTGGACAAGCATGAATTTTTTTATAATCAAGGCCTAAATCCTTGATTATGGCTTTTGTTTTGTTAAAAGATTCGGGAATGTTCAGATTAGGCATGGCTTCTTTCAATAACTCCAAAAGGGCATTAAATGATACATTTCTCCACCCATGAAGACATTTTAACAAATAAAGTCGAATTATAAATGACAAAGTAGTGAAGTTTTCACATCCCGGATACAGCTCTTGCTTCGCCTCATTAATTAAATTATAAAACTTCTTAGCATCCTCATTAGGTCCCTTGTTGCCTTCCTCTTCTTTTTCAACATGTCTAAATGTGCCATAAAGTAAACCATTGATGTCATCACGTGCGTCCACTTAATCTTCCATATGATCATCAATTTCCGTAGTCAATGATATTTGCTCTCCGTGGTTTACCCAAACGTTGTAGCCTTGTACAAAACTGAATCCTATTAGGTGATCGCGGACCACATTTCTTCTTCTCCAACAAAGATTTCTACACTTGGCACAAGGACATAAAATTGTGCAACCTTGAGGTTCTCCTTTGGTGAAGGCAAAATCTAAAAAAGACTTTACACCTTTTCGATACTCTGAATTAAGTCTATGAAGTGTAGTCCACTTTTTATCCATCACTCTAAATAACAAAAATAATAACATACAATTGAAGTTTAACACAAATGAAATTATAATATCAATGCAACTAAAAGTAGATATGTACAACTAAATGTAGATTAAGACATTAAAACAGTGAACCAAGTGGAATTTAACAACACAAACTAACCAAATCAAATAAAAATAATAGTGAAATATTGCAGACACAATGATAACTATGGTTAATAAATTCAAAATAAATTCAAATATTCAAATTAGCAACAAAATAAAACACCAAAGTTAAATTAAACCTATAGGAAATCAGCAACAGATAACAAGACCAAACATCGAGCAATTCAAGATTACTAATTAACTAATCCACCAATACAAAAAGTCACTGAAAATGCTTTTAGGATATTTGTAGATATTGCTTTTAGGTATTTGTAGCAATTCAAATCATTGAAACTGCACAACTGGTATTGCTGGTCCTAATTAACAATCAAATTTCAGATTTGAACAAGCACTACTATTCCTAATTAACAATTAAATTCCATAATTCAGTAGCACAACATCACAAACAATTAAATAACTAATTGCTGCTCTTGGTTAACACTATCACAAACAATTCAATAAGTAATTGAAAGTAGTTAGGCATATGTCAAATTTTTTTCAAATAAATTCCAAACATGGAGAAGAATATGCAAGTGAGAGGCATATGTCAAACATGGAGAAGAATAATAATAACTTCCAAGACCAGGCTTTTAATAATTTTGTTGCAGAATTTGATACCAATAAGTTGAACTCTGGGCATGGTAACAAATCCACAAGGGAAGAAGCATTGGAGTCTTTGGTGGAGCAACTCAAAGAGCAGCTGAAGGATGCTAACTTAGAGAAAGCTGAAATAATTGTGAAGTATGAAAAGCTTACTGCTATCTGTCGTTCACAAAGGCAAGAGCTGCAGGATCTCAAGCAAGCACTTGCAGCAAGAACTCCATCTCCAAATAGAGAGGGTTTTAGAGTATATCCTGGAGTTGCATCATCTACATCTTTGGTAATAAGCATTTTGTAGTTTTTTGTCTCAATTAATTTGCATCACAAATTTTGCTTAGGTTGTGTTTGTGACACAATGGTTATATGTGTTACATTATAACTGTAACTCGTTTGGAACTTCAGCAAGATAGAAATGAATGGAAAACTCCTAATTCAGAACCAAAGTCGTGGCAAGCTTTCCCAGAGGATGCTGAAGGGGTGAAGTCCCTTTCAACAGACAATGCATTTAAATCTGTTAGGTCAAGAAATGGTCAGCAGAATGTGCAGGCTACTCAACCAGCTTCTGATTTCGATTCATGGGGTTTCGGCACATATACATTTAGTGCTGTTCATGCTGGTAGCCAACAGATGCCAAGACCTGGTGAAGGGAGTAAAGCTCATGTTTTTGGTGAGGTAAAGGCTTTTGAGAGCAAGTCAAATACTCAACCTGCTGGATGGGCTGGTTTTTAACAATGGGAAAAGGTTTAATGGATCTATAATACTATGATTGCATCTTGACTTTTTTTTTAATCTCATATGAAGTAAAACATGAATGGAAACTTGACATATATTATGTTTTGATTTTATGTGGTTGAGTTTTTCTTTTTCTTTTGTGGATCATGCTATGAAATAGTATATGTTTTTTTTTTTCTGTATTTAAGATGAATTTCAGTAACGTTTTCATCTCTATTCCGCATGATTGTTGCATTACAACATGAAGGACATGATCATCAATATGCAATAGTATAATCGATTTAAACAAGCTCAAAGTAAAAATAATAACATATATATATCGAGATTACTAATTAACTAACCCACTAATCAACAGATAACAAGACCAAACATCGAGCAATTCGAGATTACTAATACAAAAAGTCACTGAAAATGCTTTTAGGATATCTGTAGATATTTCTTTTAGGCATTTGTAGCAATTCAAATCATTGAAACTGCACAACTGGTATTGCTGGTCCTAATTAACAATGAAATTTCATATTTGAACAAGCACTACTATTCCTAGTTAACAATTAAATTCCATAATTCAGTAGCACAATATCACAAACAATTAAATAACTAATTGCTGCTCTTGGTTAACATAATATCACAAACAATTCAATAAGTAATTGAAAGTAGTTGGGAAATTGGCAAGGTACCTATTAGAACAATTCACAAACTGATGCTTCTTTGAGACCAATAAGTAACTGATGCTTCTTTGAGACCTATTGGAACAATTCACAAATTGGCAAGGTGCCTATAAGTAATTGAAACAATTCACAAATTGATGCTTAAACTTGAAATAGTAGAATATTGATTAATCTTAAAATAGCAGAATATTGCTGGTCCTAATTAACTGAGATTGTAATGGGTCCAACATATTTTTCTCTTCGCTTGTCTTCATATATTAATCTACATTGCAATTCACTATCTCCCTTCTTATGCGTAAACACGTGTATAGAGTTACATCCAAAAATACAGTTAACTACCTTGCTCTGTAAATCAATAGATAAATCGAACAAAATGATTTACTTATTGACTGAGTAAGCATCACAGTAACTTCGCAATGGGACTGGTACTCGATAATCAATTCTTTGATAACTGCAAAGCAAAAAATTTAAACAAATCAACCAGATTAAAGACACTATGATGCGAGATGTTTCGATGATATACGAGTATAGAAATTATAACACTAATTACAGACACTATTTCCTAATGCTACAGATCAAAATACCAACCAGATCAAAATAGCAAGACAACGACGGCGGCGGCGAGCAAGACGGCGAGAAAGGGGTTTTTGTTCCAGCAAGACGAAGATGGATGATACAGATGCGATTGAGACGAGTATTGGGTTCAACCGAGAGGCAAGGAAACAAAGACAAATTAAAGATGAGATGGAGGCGAATAGAACAAATGCAATTGAAAAGAGATTGAGAAGGGTTTTGGTTTAGGAACTAAGGGTTTTGGTGTGGGCAGTAAGGGTTTTGGTTTAGGAATTAAGTTTAGGCAAATAATTAAGGGTTTTGGTTTAGTAAATTTTTTTTCTATTTCATCCCACAGTTATGTATCGTGGTTTAAACATAGTTTAGGCAACAATTTTTATATTAAGGCTACATTTTTAATATGTTGTTTTAAAATCTTCTCAGACAATGGTTTAAAAGTGTTGTCTAAACCGGCCACATTTTTTAACCAGTACTTGAAAAACGAATATGCAACGGTTTTATGTTAACAAGCAAGAAAGTGTATTTTATATGTATGTTATAAACAACATTTGAAAAACTGTTGTCTATTCTCGTTTCTAGCCACATTTTTTTAGCCGTTGCCATAATAAGTGTGGTCAAAATTTATAAATGTTGTAGTGATACCGTCTGAATCTAGGGTTCATTAATTTGCTATTTAAAAAATAAAACTTCAAAAAATAAAACTTCAAATGAAAAAAAATAATTTCATAAAAAATTAGATGTCACATTTCCAATTTAGTTGTCATCTCATTATCCTTACATGACATATCACCAAAATTTAGATGTCAACAAATTTTCTTTAATTTAAAAAAGTGAGGGATTGTATTTTTCAGAATTAATTAATTAGAGCATAAAATTGTGAACTAACAAAAATATGAGAAAAAAATGTATTTAAGATAATATATTAAATTTTCAATTAAATATTTCACTTATGGTCAACGTAATTGAAATGGTAGTTATTGAATACCCAAATTAAATATACATACATGTCAAAACAAATGCATCTAGAAAGATTACAAAGTATTTGAGTCACGAAAGTTTACCAAGGATAGTAGATTTAGGGAGAGACAGTTTATTTCCAAAGAGTTATTATAAAAAGGGTCATAGGGAATAGTTATTTGCCAAAAAGAGAAAAACCAGAGTGAGCACATAGAGAGAAAGTGGAAAGATGATTGAGATTTCAGAGAAAGTGATGAAACAGTTATTTTGGACAGTTGGGTTAGTAGTGATAAGTAGTGTTGTAATATTGTTTGAAAAACTATGGTGGAAGCCACGTAGGATTAGATCAATGCTTGAAAAATAAGGAATCAAAGGACCAAAACCGTCTTTTCCATTCGGAAATGTTTCTGAGATGAAAAATCTTCAACCCCAACCACCTTTAAATTCTGATGTCAAAGAAGCATGGGTTTATTCCATTTTTCCATATTTTCACATTTGGAAACAACGCTATGGTATATCATAATTATTGATATAATTTCTTTGTCCAACCTTTCGTTTTTGTTTTGAGTGTAGATATGTTCCTATTTTTATTTTCAATAAATAATTAAAAGGAGCAATTTCTTTTTCAACCAATTTTTTTTATTAATAATGATACTAATAATCATGTTTAAACGGAACTTTCAACCAAATTATTTTTGTAATTAACTTTGTATCACTTTTATTTTTTACATTGTTATTTTTAAATATACAAAGGTATTAAAAAAAATGGTATACGAAAGGTTTGAATGACATCTATGCTGTTATAGTTACTTATTCATCTATTATATATTTAAAACAGAAACTCTACTGCCACATCACATTATTTTTTTCTAAATTATATACATCATTCACTATTGTATATTATATCTCCTATTTAAGTATTATATCTTAATTTTTACTCAAAAATTTTAAATTAATTCTATATTATTATTTTATAATGTCATATTATTATTAATTAAATTTGCTTAAATTTTTCACATTAAATCTACATTACTATCCAATACGATTTTTTTTCTGCATTAATCAACTTTACATTTCCTAAAAAATCTATATGATAATATTATTTGAAAATTATTTTATAATTATTTACAATAAATTTATAAATTATTTTATAATTTGATAATAATTTATAATCTATTATATATTTAAAACAGAAGACTCCACGTATGCAAACATTTATAAATTATATAC
>JBBPBS010001045.1:1766146-1778366 GCA_037974835.1 Cicer judaicum
AGTTACTTTAAATTATTAAAATATACAAATTTAATTAAAATTATAATATATATGAATTTATTAAAAAATATAATGAACAAAAGTTTACTTATATGTATTCTAAAAAAATATGTTAATACTAAACTTTCATTAATTAAATTATATATTTATAATTGAATGCTATATTTTGATTTTAACTTTCTATATTATAATGATAATTTGAATTTTAAAAAATAAATGATAAATTAAATATTGCATAAAATTGAATTATTTTTTAATATAATTTATTTTTCATATATATCAAGATAACTATAATTCAATTGCACAAATAATTAGTTAAAACTTTTAAGTACCTAAAATTAATTTAAAATATATGTAAATCTGTAATAAAATAAATTTCGAACTCTTGATAAAATATATTCAATAATTTTTTTTTCCAGCAACTTCTCATGGTTGCAATCAAAACATAATACTAATAAAACAAATAAATCTAGACTACGCTACAATATAATTCAACATTAACATTTTTTTTAAATAAAAAATAATAAATAGTCAATCATATTTTAAAATTTTTACATCTTATTTTTGGGTTTGTATTTTACATTTTATTTCATCAAACAAATACAAGTACCATTATATGTTGAAAAATAAATTAACAATCAAAGTAAAATGAGTCAAACAATTATTCTATATAATAAGTTTTCATATGAATTTTATAAAATATTTTAAAAATTAAATTAGATGATTTTGATAAACATAATTTTCCTTATCATATTTTATTATTACAAATCAATAAAGTAATATTATAAAATAATACTTATAAAACTTATAAATATTCGCGCAACGCGCGGGCCATAATCTAGTTTTTTATAAAATCACACCGATCCAAATTAAATCAAAACAGTAAAAAATCAAATCATATATTATTAAATATTCTTACATTTTATACAAAAAAATATTTTTACATCTATATTTTTGAAAACTGTAAATAGAAAGTTTTTACATCTATATTTTTTATCTTAAATTATTTTTGATCTAAACTGTATATTATAAATATTTTTACATCTATATTTTTTATCTAAAAATATTTTTAGATCAAATTTTAGTTTATTTTTTTAAATAAAATTTAATCCAATCGTAAATAGAAAGTTTAGTAGAAAATATTATTGTTTTTGATTTAATTTTTTGTTATAGTGATGGTCTCAACAGTAAAGTCCTAAACAATCATTTTGAAATGTATCATAGATCTTCGTTAGAGTACTAGTCTACTTACTGATTAAAAAAAACTCCATACCGTAAATAATTTTAGAATTTTGGTAAATTAACCAAAGTTTCCTACTTTACGATACTAGAATTTACATAGTTGATTATTGTTCTTTCTTTAAGCCTTGTTTGATTTGGTGAAATAATAAATATACGATGCTTATAGGTCCATTGTATTTGTACTCAACCGGAACAAAGCAACATCTGTATGTGGAGAAGGGTGCCTTAGTAAAAGATATGGCTGCGCATATGGCCCCTGATCTAGGCAGGCCTTTGTATCTTAACAAAGCATTAGAGCCTATTTTTGGAAATGGCGTCCTAAGAGCCAATGGTAAAACATGGATCTATCAAAGAAATGTTATTATTGCTGAATTATTCATGAGCAAAATTAAGGTTTGTATATACTTCCTCTCTTTCAAAATATTATCCTTTAAGTTTCTTGCACACATTTAAAAATATATAATAAATAGAAGAAATATGATAATTATTTTACTAAATTTTTTTTTATTAAATGTCAATGTGTTTTCTACTTTCATAAATGTAACGTAATATTTAGGAAATTTTTTATCAATGCCCCTTTTTTTAAAAAAAAAAAATACCTAAATACCTCCTTTTGAAAATAATATTTCAAAATGCTACTTTTTTTTTCTTAAGTTATAAGTTGCCATTTTGGAATGGCGACTTCTCAAGAAAGTCTAAGTTCTAAATTGCTACTTCCAACATGATTTAAAATTTTTTATTTTTTTTTCTTCTTAAAATTATGTTGGAAGTTGTCATTTGGAACTTGGGCTTCCTTGAGAAGTCGCCATTCTAAATGGCGACTTATAACTTAAAAAAAAAAAAATAGCATTTTGGTATATTGTTTTTAAAAAGGGGTATTTTGGTGTTTTATTCTTAAAAATGGGTTATTCGAATAAAAAACCCTAATATTTATATGTTATTTTTGTTTATTTTATGTAGAAAATGTTATGTAGTATGGAAGATTCTGCTATGGCAATTGTCAAAAAATGGGATAAATCTATAGAAGAAAATAAAGGAAGAACGGTAGATTTGTTCATTGAACATGATTTGAAGGTTCTTTCAGAGGATATTCTTTCAAAAGCTTGTTTTGGTAGCAATTATGAAGAAGGAAAACATGTTTTTGAAAGACTGGGTGCTATGCAAACTAAACTTGGAACCACTAGTACACTTTTAGGATTTTTTAACTTAAGGTAACTTATATATATAAAAAGAAATCGATGCTCTTTTATAAAATATAAGTAAAAATGTATTTGAGAAATCGATGTATACGATCTATATCTAATAAATCAACTTTTCAAAAACTATTTTAGAAGAAGTATTATATGATATAATATTATTTATATTTTATATTATACTGTACCAAGTGCTAAATTAATATGTTTTCTCAGTTTTCTTTCAAGCAACAAGGAGGTATGTATGGAGGATGAAGAAAGAGGTGGATGTGTTGATAACGAAAATGATCAATGATCGTGAAATCCAAAACAAAAATAAGAACGATGATGAGAAACCAAACGATCTATTACAAAAAATAATAGAAAGTTCCAAAAGAGATACAACTTTAAATGAAAAGGGTTTTTTCAAAACAAAGTATGACATGAACCAATTGACTATAGATCTTTGCAAAAACAAAGTTCCAAAAGGGATTTTTCACAATGCTTCGTCTTCAACTATTGCATTACAACTAATGTTTATGAGTGGACAACTTTAGTCACATTTCAGATAGTCTCACATTAGATCTTATACAAATTGATTTTATGAAATTGAGTTATGTTTAACCATATTGTTGTTGTGCAGCTAACAATGGTGATTCAAGAGAGTTTCCGTCTTTATAGGCCAGCAGTGACTAACTCAAGAGAAACTTTTGCTGACATGAAATTTGGAGACCTTTTGGTACCTAAAGGCACCTACTTGTGGATGTTTGTGCCAGCACTTCATCGCGACACAGATAATTGGGGACCAGATGCTGCAGAATTTAAGCCAGAAAGATTTGCAAATGGTCTTAGTAAAGCTTGCAAATATCCTCAAGCTTATATTCCATTCGGATTTGGGGGTCGCAATTGCTTAGGCCAAAACTTTACAATGACAGAAATTAAGATTGCGCTTAGTCTTCTCCTCTATCATTTCTCCTTTGAGGTTTCACCAGATTATCGCCATTGCCCTGCCTCTAATATGTTGTTAATTCCAAAGTATGGTATAAGGCTTCTTGTTACCAGGCTGAACCACACAAAGAACTGATTCACTTGTTTTTCTAGTCATGACTCTATCGGTTTTAACCGACATCAATAACACATGGTATAATAATATAAATAATACATCTTATATTTTCTATTCTCCATTGTCATTTATCTTATATCTATATTTATATTTAGGAATGCTTCTCACTTAACAAAATTTCATGTGTTACTCTCTACCAAACGTTTTCCAATGACTCTAATGTGTTAAATCTTTCTTACCTCCAAGAATTACATTATTAATTAATAAGTTTCATAATATTATTATTTTTATGTCAAAATCATTATTTATATTTATTATAAATATTTATAACAATACATAGAATTGTTAATAAGTGGTATTCAAAGTGAAGACATTAGAACTCAATTAATGATGGTTACTTGCAAAACAAATAATTTTTTTTCTATCTGTTATTTTTCATTTAATTAGTTGTAACTGTTTTTTAATTACTCCCAAATGTAACTAACTAGTATATAATGCTCAATTAGTAATAATGGAGTACATAGTAAGAAAACAAAATTGTGTAGGAACAGAAAGAGGAAGTATGGAAAAAGCTTGTAAGCGTTCTATCTCATATTAGTAATTTTTCAAAGTCGGATCCAATTCCCGAGATGTAAGAGTATCACTATGAAATGGGTTAACAATTTGTGTGTGTTCATTTTAGCATTTCTTTAATGTTGTATTGTTTATGATATGTAAAACTGCAGTAGCCTTATTCTTTTGGTTTTATATCTTTCTATTTCTGGTTTTAAAGAAAACCATTCAACAAATTCAATCAATTATTCATTGAGTTCTCAAATTGATCAAGGAAATTCAACAACAACGGACATCAGAGCTAGGTTAACTCGATTCAGAGAAAAGATGGCATCAACAAAGTAAGTACCGAAGAAATTCAATGGAAAAAATGATTTTGGGTTATGGCATCTCAAAATGAAAGCTTTGATGGTTCATCAAAGTTTGGCAGAAGCACTAGTATGAGACAAAAACATGGTATCCACACTTCTAGAAAAGGAGATGAAGAATATCATGAACAAGACTCATAGTGCTTTAATCTTGAGTCTTGAAGACAAGGTTCTGAGGTAACTGTCAAAAAAGACCTCTACAACAATAATTTGGCTCAAGTTGGAATCTTTATACATTAGAAAATCATTTATTCTTAAAAAAAAAAAGATATATACTTTCAAGATGTAATCTAGAAGATCATATGGATGCGTTTAATAAGATCATTTTAGATCTTGAAAATATTGATGTAAAAATGGATGATGATGATGATCAAGCCCTACTATTGATAAATTCATTACCTAACTCTCTTGAAAATATGTGTGATATACTCCTTTATGGTAGAGATTCATTGTCATTAGAAGAAGTGCAAGCTGCACTAATCTCCAATGAATTAAAAAGGAAATCATATGGTAAAAAAGAAAATAGTGGTGATAGGCTATTTG
Organism: Cicer judaicum; assembly: GCA_037974835.1. NCBI lineage: Eukaryota > Viridiplantae > Streptophyta > Magnoliopsida > Fabales > Fabaceae > Cicer > Cicer judaicum. Next base: position 1,771,087 of record JBBPBS010001045.1, read on the forward strand.
TCAAAGCTAAAACACGAACGGAGAATTAGAAATAGAAGAATAAATTCAATTATAAACAAAAGGACAATTCTAAAATGAAGTGTTTCATATGCAAGAAAGAAGAGCATTTCAAAAAAAAAAAAGAATGTCCAGATTGGAAAAGAAAGAAAGAGGCAAATAATGATGATGATTATGGAAATGCTTCAATAGCCTTTGAAAGGATATGATAACACAAAGGTTCTTATGGAAAATTCATCTGAAATCATTGAAGATGATTAGGTGCTTGACTTAGGGTGTTCATTTCACATGACCTTAAATAGAGATTGGTTCCTTAATTATAAAGAAACTGATGGAGGCTAGGTGATCATGGGTAACAAATCAAATTGTAAGGTAGTTGGGATTGGCTAATTAAGCTGAAGTTGGAAAATTGTACTATAAAGATTTTATCAAAGGTAAGACATGTTCTAGAGCTGAAAAGGAACTTAATCTCTCTAGGAATGTTTGAAGAAGATGGCTGCTCTTACAAAGTAGAGAAATGTACTCTAAAAGTGATAAAATGATCATTGGTAATCATAAAGGGAAAAAGGATCATGGTATCTATCTTTTCAATGGTTAAGCAGTCACAGGAATGGAAGCTATGATAGTCCAAGTATCAAGCAAAACTAGGATGTGGCATCAAAGGTTGGGACATATAAGTCTAAGAGGAATGCATGTCCTAAACAAATAAGGCATGTATGTTAGGTTGTGACAAGATTGGTGATCTTGAATTTTGTGAGCATTGTGTTTATGGAAAATGCATAGAGTCAAGTTCTCTACAGGGAAACATTGCTCAATAGGAATTATAAAATATGTTCACTATGATCTATGGGGGCCCTGCCTAAATTGCTTCACATGAAGGTAACAAGTACTTCATTACTTTTCTTAATGACTATAGTAGAAAAGTATGGATTTACATGTTGAAAATCAAGGATGAAGCATTCAAAATCTTTAAAGATTTGAGGTCAATGGTTGAAAATCGGACTGACAAAAGGATTAAAACTTTAAGGACAAACAATGGTCTTGAATTTTGCAACGAGGATTTCACTAGTTATTTCAAAAGTCATGGTGTGAACAAACATAGGACTTTAAGGCACACACCTCAACAAGATTCACTAGTTGAAAGGATGAATAGAACCTTGCTTGAAATAATGAGATGTATTTTGTCAAATACATGTATGTATGCTTAGTTTTAGAGGTAAGTTGTCCATAAGCTTGATATTTGATAAATTGGAGCTATTCAACTGCAATTAAACTCAAAACCCCTCAAGAAATGTGGACAAGACATGCTGCAAATTACTATCACTTAAAAGTATTTGGATGTGTGCATACTATCATGTAAATGAAGGGATGTTAGTTCCTAAGGGATACTTTTTGGATATCTAAGTGGTGTAAAAGGTTATAAGATATGGTGTCCTGAAAGTAGGAAATGTATCATCAACTGAGATGTAAAGTTTCTTAAGGCTAACTTATATAAGTCCTTAACCAAGGATGCTAATAAAAGTCCACATCAACTTGAAATTGAGAAATTTGATCTTAAGTTGGAGCAATATATAAAAAGAGGAAAAGAACAACAACAGACTCAACAAGACTGAGGAGTTGAACTCACTAGAGAAGAACAACACTTGGGAACTCCTACCTGTGTCCGCCAACTCTAGAATTGTAGGTACAAGTGGATTTTCAAGAGGAATAAGGGAATTATAGGAGTAGAACCGCCTAGGTTCAAAGCTAGGGTAGTAGCCAAGGGATTCACTCAAAAAGAAGGGGTATATTACAATGAGATCTTTTCTCTAGTAGTCAAACATGTATCTATAAGAATAATTCTAGCCATGGTAGCACACTTTGACTTGGAGTTAGAACATATGAATTTCAAAACAACCTTTATCCATCGTGATCTGAAAGAAACTATCTTAATGCAACAACCATATGGCTTTAGGACTCAAGGGAAGGAAGACTAAGTTTTCTTGCTAAAGAGATCATTATATGGGCTAAAGCAATCACCAAGAGAATGGTATTTGAGGTTTGATTGATTCATGCTTAGTCAAAGTTATACAAGAAGTAATTTTGATAGTTGTGTGTATTATAAGCAAGTATCATCAACAACATACATTTACTTTCCATTATATGTGGAAGACATGCTAATAGTATCTTACAGTATGAAAGAAATAGAAAAATTGACGAGCCAACCAAAGACAGAATTTGAGATGACGGACTTGGGGCCAACCAAGAGAATTCTAGGAATGGAAATCATAAGAATCAGAGAGCAAGGAAAATAGATAATTTCTCAAGAAAGCTATCTTGAAAAAGTCCTAAATGGATTCAATATGAATGAACCAAAGGTTATCAGCTATCCACTTGCAGCTCAATTCAAACTTTCTTTAGCCTTATCACCAAAAACAACCCAAGAAATAGAAGACAAGAAGAAAATACCATATACTAGTGCCATAGGAAGCCTCATGTACGCTATGGTCTACTCAAGGCCATACATTTCTCATGTTGTAAGTGCTACAAACAGATTCATGGGCAATCTCGGTATGAGCCATTGGCATGCTATCAAATGGATTCTAAGGTACCTAAAAAGAACTCAAAGCTTATGTTTGGTATACAACAAAAGTTCAGAACCATCAAAACCAGTCAAAGGATTTGTTGAATCTGATTTTGCTAGTGACTTAGATAAAAAAAAAGATCCCTTATAGAGTATGCGTTTAAAGTGTTCAACAACACAATTAGTTGGAAAGCTAATCTTCAGCACATAGTGGCATTATCAACAACAAAAGCAGAATATGTTGCTCTTGCTGAAGCTGTAAAAGAAGAAATCTGGCTAACGGGATTAATCACGGATCTTGGAGTTAAACAAGATTTAGTTGGCATAAATTGTGATAGCCAAAGTGTCATTCATTTGAGTAAATATCAAATGTAATACCACTTGGTGAAAATATCTTACTAATTCATCAATCAAAACAAATATAATCACGCTTTAGTGAGAAACCAAATAAGCATATGAACAGAAAAAACAAACATAAATTTTGACAATCTTAGGATCTCTAGGATGTTGATTTATCAAAGATATTAGGAATACCTGAATTTATAGGACTTAGGTGAAATTATCCCTATTTTCAAACTTGATAAAAACAAACTCAATTGAATATGTCATTTATGTTGAAGTTTCACCTTGATTTCAAACAACAACATTTGATATTGATTAGTTTGATAAGATGAATCAATTAACAACACATTAGAAAAAGTGTTAAACAATGTGATTGATTCAAGATGGTCCCAAAAAATATCGTCAATTTCAGTTTCAGACTTACCAATCGTTCTATATATGTATACATATTTGTGATCATTTATACATTTCACCAGATGTTGCATTTCTAACCTTGACCCCTTATAGTCTTCGTGTATCTTTGACGCACATTATAAACATGCTATGTTGTAGTTACATGTTCATTTCTTCTGTTTTTCAACGTCATTGGAATATTTTTTGGTGACACCATGTTCATTATCATCTCGTCAAAAGTTTCCTTCTCTTCCTCATTTAAACATCAATAATAAAATCTTATAATTTTTTATCCATCTCATGGTTGTATGTTCCTAACACATCATTAAGATTCTATTATTTGGTTGTCAAGAAATAACCACGCAACCTAGATGGACATTCATAATTTCAAGATTTTGTGTCTTCGCATTTCAACCTCTTCTTGGTTCCTTTTATACACACCACTTCTTTCATAGTTCAACATGAAAAATTGTTTTTTTTCGATCAGAACCATGATTTGATTTTATTTTTACCTGTGAAAATCCTAACTTAGCTTCCTTACGACAAACTCAAACAATCAAAGCATATCAGAAGTTATATTTATTTTCAACAATAAAGTTTTTCTGATGTTTAGGTTTCAAATCAACTGCATATGCTCAACCATAACTAACTATAAACATTCAAAGCAAAGTAAAACTCACTTTGCATAAAACTGACCATTCTAATCTGCATAAACCATTATCGGATGCGTGAATTCGGTAGTGGTCAAATTTTTTAAAAACAAACTACCAGGTTCCACCATCCAGTACTATGTCGGACAGTTTTTCAAAAAATTTAACAAACATAATGATAATGGAGAAGGTTTAAGAGTTACATTACCTTGTCAATGAACAAAAATAATGTAGATGTAGCCAATGGATCAATGAGTGAATGGTCTATTTGAATACAAAAATCATGAAAAGAGGTGACATATTTGAGGTTGAGGGTTGAAGAAGAAATATATAGTGGAAATATGACATGACTTATGTCTAGATAGTTATAGGATGGGTGAATCCAATAACTTAAGGATCCAGATTCACGTTTTCGGGAATTCAGAAAAGTCGTGCACAAGCGGTCCTACCAAGCATACAAACGTGGAAGACGATGGCGGTGAGCATGGACAATGGCCCATCTAGCGGCAACGGTAAGCGTTTCCCATGTTTTTTAGATTTTTACATTTCTATTTTCCTTACATTTATTTCTCTTTTATTACTTGTTTTGGTATGGTTTGCTTTGAGATGGTTCTGTTGAATTGAACGGCGGCGAAAGAACAATGTTTCTAAATAACACGACAAGGAATAAAAGGAGTGTTTCGGCGTGAAGGCGAGAACAATGGTAGCGGAATGAGAAATCAGATTTTGTTTATTTGTGTATTCTTTTTAATTTTTTTGGCCAAAACAAAAAAAATAAATGGTAATAACAATGGTTAAAAAATTGCTCTAAAACTGTAAACAAAAAATAGCTCTAAAAAATAATATATATATATATATATATATATATAATTATAATTATAATTAATATAATTCATAAAAATACATAAAAATTCCTAAAAATACATAAATAGAAAATTTAAATTACGATAAAATTTTAAATTATATAATTTATTCATAAAAGACATCACAAATTTTAAAAAAATCACGATAATTAATGTCGATGGTGGCCTCTAATACCACATTGCTGAGGTTTTCTCACACGTACGAAATTTTGGCGACGTCTTGGTACATCACGAGTTTATTGTTGTTGTTGTTCTTCTTTTTCTTCTTCTTGATCTTCGTCTTCTTGCTGTGGAGGATGTCTAGGAGGAAGTGTTGCAGAAGAACTACTTCCACCTTGAGTCAAATTGGATATTTGATTCAACGGAGTATATGCATTCTCAAAGCTTGGAATTTGAAAGTTTTGTTGACACATATTATTCAGTAACTAGGTAGCGGACTCAGGTGTATTATGACAAGTGTTGAACGTGTTATACAACAATTCCTCTTCACTTGATGCAAATGATAGTCGACGATTGTCTTCTTAATATGGTTGTTGGCTGTCAAAATTAAATTGTTCTCCTGGCGTGAACTCATAAAATTGATGTGGTGTGTGGGTAAAAGTATGAGGAGGCGGCTGAGTGTTAGGAGGTGTTGGTATATAATATTGATTTTGTTGTGTTGTGTTAGGTATTGATTCTTGGAAAAAATGTTGGCTAGATTGTGGTGGAGGTTGAGGGTGAAAAAAATGTTGACTAAATTGTGGTGGAAGTTGGGGTGGATTGACACGAGGATCAACCAATTGGTTTTCTAAAGAAATAAATCGTTTAGAATTTTTGCAAAACCAAACCATGTATTCAAAACTTGGTTTGAATTCAACATTTAGAGGTTGACCATGAAGAATATGAATCTCTCATTCGTTCCACTTTTTTGTTCTCATTTTCGTAGAATAATGTCCAACTATAGTCCACTTGTTTATGCAAATCTACCTTATGATACTTTTTCATGTTCCTCGGAGTATGTGGAATTTCTTGAGGTAGTCAAAATTTAAGTTTCACTCTATCAGTTTGATGCATTTCTATTATGTAGAAACAAATTAAATATGTAGACGCATTCGATAGCCAATTATCTTATGGATAATTGTATGTTAGACCTAAATATGGCCTCCATATAAACTAATATATGACAAGTTTTTTAGTAATATATGCATAAGAAAAATAAAAATAATAGAAATAATGTAATGTTTTAATATATTACCTCGTTAACGGTCATGCGATCAATTTTTGATCGATATCCAACGGTATGAATTATATTAATTAATTATATATAATATTTATGTTATTTATTAAAATTTAAAAAAATTTAAAATTAAAAAAAAAATCATGTGGGAAGTCGCCATTTGAAACTTAAACTTCCTTAAAAAAGTCATCATTTCAAATGGTGCCTTATAACTTAAAAAAATTAGTATATTATTTTCAAAAGAGAAATAATTGATTTTTTTTTTCTTTTAAAAAAGAGATATTGATATAAAAATTCCCTACTTATGTGCACGACTCTAGATAAATTATAAAATTGAAACAATTAACATATTTTGTATTATAAGTCAAAAGTGGATAATGCATAAAATGAATGGGATTTAATTCAATTTTTTACTATTATGGAAAACCAACAATAAATTAACTTTAACTACGTTGAGATGCATTTCAATAGTAACAATGGCGTAACAACATTATGATTTTATTTTTATTTTTAATATTTCTATCTCTTTTCACCTTTTGTAATTTTCTCCTTTTTGTGTTTTAATACAAATAAATGGTTTAATTGATTTCAACTAATAGACAAATAAAAAAAACTTAAAGAGTATGATTCATTGTTGAATAGATTCAAACACAATTTCATCGACGTTCTCCTCTTTTTATTTTATTTTATTTCTTAAACACCTAATCTCACCTCTATTTATAGTGTTGAATTAGATTAAAATTACAAAATTATACCTCTACTTTAAGACAAATTAGGATAAATAAAAAATAAATATTTTAAATTTGAAAATTTGTCTCAAATAACAAAAATCAAATTTGTCTACATTAAAATATATCAAACTATTGACCCAAACCATCATAATAACATAGGAATTTGACACAAAACGATAAAATATGAACGTTAAAAAAACATGAACGGATAAATAGTGAAAAACGTAAACTAATCGTAGCACTCTAATTAAAATATTAATTTAGATATTAGAATAGTTTATATTTGTTATTTTAAATATTATTTGGTTGAATAAATAATAATAATTATTCAAATTTGTTTAGAATAATTTATTAAGAATACTTATTTTATTAGAAATAAGTGAAATAAGTATACAAATTTAAACGATTATTTTAAACAAATTTAACCGAAACAATATTTAAATAATAAATAAAAATAATTTGTATACTTGTTTCTAATAAAATAAATATACAAACTGCAATGAAATACAAATTTAAATAATTATT
>JBBPBS010001045.1:1783728-1820653 GCA_037974835.1 Cicer judaicum
ATATATATATATATATATATATTATGACTTTATCATTCAAAAGAGAAATTAGTTAATATGTTTACTATAATATTTATTGTTGGTTGTAGAGAAAATATGTAAATTAATTGGGATAAATTCAAAAAGAGTCTTACATAAGAATACAAATTTCTCAAGAGGGTCTATAAGTCATTTGCATATACATTATTTAATTATGAATATTGGTCTAAAGAGTGTAACATGATAAAAATATTCTTGATAAAAAGATTTCAAATTTCTAGATTATTTTGAAAATAAAAATTTATTGACTAAATTTTTATGCTTTACTATATCAGAACTTAAGGAGTTATTTACTTTGTGAAAGCATTTATAGAGAATAAGCTTGTTGTTTTGGTAACCATATATGATGATCAGGTTCAGTTTTTTTGTACTCTACTGGAACTAAGCAACATCTATATATAGAGAAACCTGAAATAATAAGAGAGATAAACCTACATATGTCCCTCGACATTGGTAGGCCTTCATATCTCACCAAACCATTATTGCCAATGTTGGGAACTGGCATCCTCAGATCCAATGGATCACTATGGAGCTTCCAAAGGAATCTCATTGTTCCTGAATTCTTCATTACCAAAATTAAGGTTAGTATACATGGTCCACCCTATATATAAGACTTTGTTGATTATATAATAAATGTTGTCAAAGACTCCACTTTTGTTTATAATACATGGTTATTATTTCATAGAATAAATGTTGGATAACATTATATAAGATAATTATACTATGTATATTTTGTGTAGAACATGATAGATATTATGGAAGGATCCACCTTGTCAATTATAAAAAAATGGGAGAGGTGTATAACAGAAAATGAAGAAAAGATTGCAGACATAGTGATTGAAACTGACCTGAAAGTTCTTACAGAAGATATTATTTCAAAAGCTTGTTTTGGAATGGATTATGCACAAGGAAAACAAATTTTTGCGAAAATGACTGCTATGCAAGCTGTATTTTCAAGGACTAGTATTCTGTTTGGATTTCTAAATCTAAGGTTTGTATCATTTATGATCTTACTTATACCAAAAATAAAATTAATACTATGTTATTATATTACATATCATGTGTTAATCAATGCTATATATTGTTTTTTTAGTTTTCTTCCATCTAGAGAAAACCAAGAGATGTGGAGATTGAAGAAAGAAGTGGACATGTTGATAATGGAAATGATCCATGATCGTGAAATTAAAAACCAAAAGAAAGATGATGAGAAACAAAGTGATCTATTACAAAAGATATTAGAAGGTGCTGCATGTGACACAACTTTAAATGCTAATGCTAAGGGAATATTCAAGCCGAAGCATAACATGAAGCAATTGATTGTAGACCTATGCAAAAACATCTTCTTTGCTGGTTCTGAGTCCACTGCTATTGCAGTTTCTTGGACATTGTTGCTCCTTTCATTACATCCTGAATGGCAACAACGTGTTCGATCTGAGATTTTGGATACATTCGATAAAAAAATGCCTCATTCTTTTAGTGACATGAGAAAACTTCAAAAATTGAAAGTGGTATGTACCTCACTTCACCAATTCTTGCGTTGCGTTGACAATGTCTTAACACCATTTCCTTTTTGTTACATATATAATTGAATCTTCTCAATAGTACAATAGAATCATTCTTCTTCTTTTGTTGTCTTAAAAATCTCAAAAGTTGAACCTAAAGATGTTCTTGTGTAGCTAACAATGGTGATTCAAGAGAGTCTACGTCTTTACGGGCCAGCAATCGTGGCGTCTAGGGAAGCTTTAGCTGATATAAAATTGGGAGAATTTGTTATCCCAAAAGGCATTTACATGTGGATGTTGATACCATCATTGCATCGTGATGTAGAAAATTGGGGACCAGATGCAACAGAATTCAAGCCAGAAAGATTTGCTAATGGTGTTTCTGGAGCTTGTAAGTATCCTCAAGCCTATATACCATTTGGACTTGGGAGTAGAATTTGCTTAGGACAAAACTTTGCCATGACAGAAATGAAGGTAGTACTCAGTCTTCTTCTGTATAATTTTTCCTTTAATGTTTCACCAAATTATCAACATTGTCCAATGTTTAACATGTTGTTGATGCCAAAATATGGTTTAAGGCTTCTTGTTAGCAAAGTTCATTACAAAGATGAATGATATGGGTTCTGTTTTGCACCTTCAGTTGTTTCAAATTGTGCAATAATACATCCTATAACTTCAATAATACATCATGTCATTTTTATTCTAATTCAGTATCTTTTATCTTTTATGAATGTAACACCTTGTTTTTTTTTACTGTTGTTTGATTGGTTAGTAATGGAGGTATATATTGTTAAGAAGAATCAAACCTTGATGTTTCCAACGGTTGATTTTGCTACTTACCTGAATTCATGTCAACTCTATAATATGTCACAGAGTGTGTCTTAATCCATCTTTTTAACACTAATTAGGGGCACAAACCAAACCAACCCATTATATATGGTGAGAAGTGTTGAAAACTCACGTGATTTGAATAATCGTTGAAAAAGTTCCACTATGTTAAATGACAGAAAATAAATTACTAAAATAATAAATGAAATAAATTAAATGACACTGATTTAAATGGCAGAAAACACACACTAGAGTTAATTCGTAACATAATTGATTATCGAAAACAAATAATTGGTTATGTAGAATTCTTGAAGTATAATTTACTATAATAAATATATTAATTGGTTACGGAAAAGATGGGAAGCACAATTACTGTTCTCAATGCATTCTAGATATATTTTAAAGGTAAAACTATAATAAAGCATGGATTTTCTAATAAATCATTTTCATGTAAAATCACATATATATGAAAAGAATTGAGTTGTGATTTGTAGTGCTTTGTATTATTTTAGAGAGCTTTACTTGAAGGTGATAGAAAACACAAATAAGGGGGTTTTGAATTTTGTTATGACATATTTGAAAATTAGTTGTGTTGGTTAACCAAAAAGATTTATTTTATATCAAATCAATTAACTTATGATTATAAAATTATTTTAGTGACATAAAGTTGAATCATAAAGAATTTAAATTAAAATAATACAGAGAGATCGAGAAAGAACATAAGAATTTTTATACTAGTTCACAACAAAATAATTCTACATTTAGTCATTCCTAAACATAGAGATTTTGCCTCAGTTCACCCGAACACATAATCTACTATTTAAACAATAGCATACAAATATTATATACTCTACTTGCTCAGACTTTGGATATTTTTCTTATGCTTCTCCAAGAAGTTATCGTTAACACATTTCTCAACTTTTTGGAAAACTACGGTTGAGGTATATAAGTATTTTTACACCTCTTCATGCACTTCTTATGGATGATGGAATTATTGCCACTATCAGATTGATTTACATCAGTTCTAGTTTGTGTTTAAATTGACAAAAAATTTATATCTAGGATTCTAATTCTCATTGAGATGATATTACATTTCAAGTCCTATATCTATTTAAGTGTATGAAACACTTGGATTGATTTACATCAATTATAATCTTTATTGAGGATTTTTTATTTCTATTTAAGTCCCTTTTTCATTCTCATTCACTTTTTCATATAAATCGGTTTCTAGTTAAATAATGACAAATATTTCGGTTAAGGATACAACCGTCGGAAATTTTGACTCAACATTTAAGGCAAATCAAACTTTAATTAAGATATATCTATAGATATCTTCATAATTAATTCAGCATATCCGATTTAGGAAGACAAATCTCAGAGTGTGACACTTTCGAAGGATGTCATGCGCTTCTTCAGTCAAAAGATAAGTTCATTTTTGATGAGCAAAGCAAATTGTCTTTTCTATGGAAGACTTTAATCCTCTAATTCAAATACCTTGAATTACAAAGCACCTAATTCTTCAAGTCAGTCTTCCCAAACATCCTAACAACCCCAAACTTTTGAGTAGTTACTTCTAAATAGTTTATGATAATAATAACTCTCACACTCAGAAAAAACTTGATCAAATGTTCTTCAAATCGCCTTCAAATCTTCTTCAAAACTTGATCAAATGTTCTTTAAATCTACATAAAATGTTGATCAAATATTCTTCAAATAATCTTCTACATAGAGATGAATACACCATCTCTATGTTTCTTCCAAGTCAATTCCTAGTGTATCTTCTTTTCCAAAAATCAAAAGCAAAACTCCTTATTTGACTCTTGATATTTGTAAACATGCTTCTCTCAAAATTGGTCCGAAAAATATGTCGTGAATGGAAAAACGGTTGATCTTGAGGGACTTAAACTAAATGGATTAAATGTCAATGAAATTTTTTATCAATTGGGATGGACATTTGTCCTCAAAGCAGATGAGCCCTAATATCATAAACTTGTAAGAGCCTTCTACCTAGCATCAACTATCTCTAAAGGCCATACATTCTTCAATGTCGTTCACAACGGAGTTCACACATTGAACTCGCTCCTGAGACTTTGTGCCAAATTTTGGGCATACAAAATGAAGGTCTATACATATTTACTGAATTATGGTGTTCCTTGTGCAATGTCACTCGATAAAATGTCTTAAATAACATTCTCATCAATCCTCAAAACCCCAAGTTGCATCCAACCTCTTGCCGATGAGTCATTCATGACTGTGTGTCTTGTCCCTAGAGCAGGAAGTTTTGAAAACATTATTGAACTAGATCTATTATTTATTCATCATCTCTTTAATAATAGCCATCTTCCCTTGGGAAATATCATTTTTTGATTCATGATATTCAAATTCTTATATGTTCCTTTGGATGACGAACAATCTATCTATTTGAACAATGTATTCTCTGCTAGAAATATCAATCAAATGAGGATCAATTTTGTTGATAAACCTTCAAACAAGAAGGCTATCATCAAACCATCCTCATAAAAGATCCCAACCAAAAGCATATCTTCCTTAGGTCCTAAAACAAGGCAGAAGAAAAAATGAAGGAAACCACTGCAACTACACACAAAAAACTCACTAAACAATCTTCAAGAGTTTGTCCTCCCTTTGAGGATGCCTGCATTCCTTCCTCCAATCCTGACGAGCCAAAAAACTCTCAAAACCATGCAATGCCTCGCACCACAAATTAACCCTTGTTTGATCTTGAAAATACTCCATCTCCTAGTCATGACCTCATCTTCACATAAATTCCTAGAACCAATCCCCATATTGAGGACATCTTGGAAGATAATGCTCATCAACCTCTAGAAGATGGACAAGAGCTCTATCATGTTCTCAACCTCACCAAACATTATATATCTCTTCCAAAAAGACAACAAGTTAAAGAAACCATGGATGTGTCTCAAAATATAGAAAATACCTTATTTTTTCCACCTTATCCACCTACGAGTTCAAATCTAGAACAATCGTGTACCATGTCTCCAATTTTCACTTATCCTATCAAGTTATGCAATGTTGTTGAAACTAATCAAGTTCTACCTACAACTCCCCCATTGATTGAATCATCTTTCCCTTATAGAACAAATGGAGAAAATTCTGAACTCCATATTCCTAAAGTCACTAGAATATACAACTCCATTGATTCCTTCTTTGCAAAATCCAGCGAAAACTCCTCACAAGACAAAGTAGTTTGCTCTAAAAAAATGTGTAAGTGTTAATGTCATGCCACAAGACCAACACAACACTAGGTCCAATGAGAGGACGAGAACACAAAATAACTCACAACGAAGTAAAGATCCTTAAAAAGATCATAAAGGATCAAAAGAAACTGTTTGCCAACGTAAACTATCTTCAGTAAACCATGGTTAACTATGGCGTCTCTTGGAATAGGTTACAAAACACCACATCACCATAATTTCCCATAGGGAAAATCCTCATGTTCTTTTGCCTCATCCTAACCTTCCTCGTCTCTCAACCTCATCCTCTTCTAACGGTTCGTCTCCTTCCAAATAGTTGTGCACCCTCTGGGTTACATTTTTTTTTTACTTTTTGATGGTTGACAAATCTCGGGAGAGAAAGATTATGAACTCAAGTGACGAATTGTGAAGTTTTTGAAGCATAAGAGGATACTTTTTTAAACATCTTTATTTCAATCATCTATCTCTATTATGATTTTTTTTCTTTTTTGAACCAATCTGTAGTTACAACCCATTTGAACAAGTAATGAAATTATCTTATGTTTTGGTTCAAAATATTTATTACAAAAATTATGCATATTTTGAGGGGAGCATAATTTAAAATAAAAACAATTTTTTCATGCATATGTTGAGGCGAAACAAAATCTAAATATTGAAATATTTATGTAATTTTTTTTACCTGAATCGTAATTTAAAGAATTTTGTCATCATAAAAAATGGGAAGATTATTGAGAGAAAATATCTCTCAAATATTTTAATGATAACAAAGTATTTATCACTAATTGTTTACTTTGAATAGATGCATAATGATCAGCATAATAAAGAGAAACCATATGCTTGTACACAAGGGAACGCGAGAGATCAACCTCAAACTCAAAAATGGGGGAGCTCAAAAGCCCCAAAATCCAAAATAAAACAAAGTGCTCACTATTGAGTGTTACCTTTGTGGTAAGGAAGTGCATATTGAAAGTGATTGTCCAAGCCAGGTCCTAGTTTGTTACAACTGTATGCGACTGGGTCACATTGAAAAAAAAAATTAGGCTTTGAGGAAAGAGAATGTTAACCACAACACCAATCTTGCATGCTCTACTACTAGAGGTTGTGTCTATCATATGGATGGGAAAGAAAACTTCTGCAGATTTGATTCAGACTAAATTCCATATAGTTGATAAAAAAAAATTTAGTGTTGTATGATTCTAGAACAAAACATTCCTTCATCTCCTTGGATTGGGTATCTTTTTCGATATTTCTTATTACTTCCCATTGACATCCTAGGGTTATCACATCTCGTATACAACAACAATTATGATGCGAGTATTGGAATGGCATCGAATGAGGCTTTGTATGGACAAGAGGCAAACTCCTTTGTGTTGGTATATGGATAAGGAAAGTTTAGTAGTGGGACTCGAGTTGGTACATGAAACGATGAAGAAGGTCATATTATAATGCACATCGCTTGCTCAAACCATTGCTTAACTACTCAAAATGCAATCCTTAATTATGTGGTATCTCATACCACTAGACGATGTTAAAGATATCCTACAAATAACATCAGGGATCACGTGACCACATGCTACCAATATCTCCTAAATAATGTTCAGATGTCAGTTGACATCTCATGGAGTCTAAGTGTTATAAATCGATTGTATTTAATAATCGACCGAGATATTATTAATATGATCATACTAGTAATAATAATACTAATAATAATAATAATAATAATAATAATAATAATAATAATACAAATAATAATAATAATAACAACAACAACAACAACAACAACAACTATTAGAACCAAGTTGGTTTGAAGATCAATGACTTTCTTGTTGAGAATAATTTATGCTCTAAGGAATTTTGTGAGACCAATGACTCTCTAGCGTATGTTTTTCAAGACTCCACAGTAGATCATTTGTTATACAAAAAAAGAAATCATTGAATCAAAAGCAATGCTTTGTGATTATGATAAATAGAACTATTCATCTGATTCTGATCAACGCGTCTTTGATGAATTTGGTTAATGCAAGATCACTTTGATACAGCTACATAAGAAAAATATGAAAACTCAATAAAGTCAATCCTCTAATTAAAGTAAACGATATACACGTCAATCCTTTGAGCCCATAACTTTGAAGAAGTTAATAGCTCTACACCCTATGATTAAAGAAATATAATGCCATCCTCCAATAGGATCATCCTATGGTATTCTTACAATATTCATCAAGATACACTAAATCCATTTCAAAGAAAAATATGGACAACTATTGAATGTTGATTCTATATAAGGACTTGTGGTCAACTATGCAATACATACAAAAAAACACATACTGCAAACATACACATCACAACTTTGAGAAATTCTATACTTTGCATTCTTACTGAAAAATTCATTTACCTTATGAGTGCATACCTATGTAATATTCTCATGTGAGAGCTTTTCAGAAAACCTAAAATCACTTTATTGTAACCAAGAAGAGTAGTTGTTGTTACTCTTCTCAGTTTGACTATACTAAGTTAAAAGGTTGAGAAAACTTGAATACAAACAGATTGATTAGTAGGTGTTCAAGTGGACTAGTGATAAATCAATTGATTTAGTGGATTAAATCATTTAGACTGAAGGGACTATACAAAGCTACCTTGTTGGTGGTGAACCAGGATACATTTGTAATGTATTTCTTTTCTCTATTTCTTTACTTTATATTACTTTATGTTGATTTTCAATCAATATCTGTTTTTGAGAAAACAAATATACTTTAACAAAATAAAATTAAAACCGTTTTTCTTGTGTTTTTCACTCTTCAAATGGCATCAGAACTCTGTCTCTTGGATGAACCCTTAATTGTGTTTGAGTAAAGATCCTATTATTTGTGTTATTTTGATTAATTGTGGTAATAAATCTATATATAGTAATGTTAGCATACCTCCTCTATTTGATGATAAAGCTACATATGGTAATATTACCAAAAGGACAGGTTGAGAAGTTCTACATATCACATGATTCTGAACTCTGGGACTTACTCGACTATGGTTGTATAGCTCCCAAGAATTATTTTGGTGATGAAATATCTAGAAAAGAGCTCAGCGTTGTACAAAAGAAACAATACAAGATGTATCATAAAGTCAAAAAAAAATTGATGAACAAAATAACCTTTAAGGAGTTTGACAAATGAAAAAAAAAACAAAGCAACAACAAAAAACATCTTTGGTGCTTTATGCCTCAACTATGAAGGAAGCAAACAAGTGCATAAGGCAAAGGCAAACTTGCTTATTAGAAAGTATGAACTTTCCAATAGGAAGAGGACGTAGACATTAAGAGAATGTTCTCTAGATTCCAAGCTTTAGTCTTTGGGCTAAAGGCTCCTCAAAAGAGTTACACTACAACTGATCATGTCAAGAAAATCCTTAGAAATCTACCTAGCAATTGGAAACCAAAATTAATAGCTAATAAAGAGGCTAAAGATCTTAAAAAATTGTCTCTAGAAGAGTTAAGGACTTTACCAAAGAAGAAGTCAAAGTCTCTTGCTCTTAAGTCCAAAGGAAAAAAAAAAAAAAAGCAAATTACAAGGCCTTGCAAGCTAAGGAAGACATGGAAAAAAGTGAACTTGATGATCAATATTAAAACTGAGATGATGAAGAACTATCCATCATCTCAAAGAAATTCCAGCGCATGTGGAATAACATGAATAAATCCTTTCCCCAAAAAAAAAATAGACAACCCAGAGTCAATAAAGAAAGGAAAGAAAAATTAGAGAAGAAACATATTATATGCTATGAATGTAAAGAGACACGGCACTTCAAATTAGAATATCCTAAGCTTGAAAATAGAAACTCTAGGAAAACATTCAGAGGAAAGAAGAAAAATATGATGGCTAGCTTGAGACGACTCCGATGAACCCTCATATGAAGATGAAGAACAACAAAACATGTCTCTTATGGAAAACATTCACTCTGATAGTGCATCTATTGATGACAAAATTGAGGTATTGTCTAACCTTTCTCATAATGAACTTATAATCATGCAAAATGAATTTTGAAACAAAAATTACAATGTTTCCTTACAACTCAAAAATATCAAAAAGCACACTCCATTGTAATAGATAAGTACAAAACCATTGAGAAAAATTTTGAAACAATAAAAATGAAAAATCGGATTCTAAAGGATATATTCTAAAATCCTTGGAGGGAAATGTTTGTAACTCTCTTAAGTATGAAAAGCTTTTCATGAGTTTATTGCAAATGGCATAAATAGAAGGAAACAATCATTTATGGGGTTAACATAAACAATAAGAAAGGGTTTGGTTTTCATAAACCAAAAAAAAATCCTAACATAAAACAACTAAAATTGTTTGTTCCTATTGCTTGAAGAAAGATCACGACAAAAAAAATTATCCTATGTTGAAGACGTAATAAGACACCTTTTAGAACTTACAACCAAAACCCAACGAGACATGGGTTCCTAAGGAAAAAATAATTTATCTTGTAGATATCTTTTATAACAAAGTTGAAACACCATTGACTTTCCCCTAGTTCTCGGGTTTGATTCTCACAGAGAGAAAAATCATACTAATTTCTAATGGTGGGAAAAAGGGGAAAAAATCGTGAGTAGCAATGCAGGGGTTGTTTCAACCAAAATATTAGGGAATTAAATAATTTTTAGGATAACTTTAGGGATTTATACCCACTAAGGAAGTACCTAATTATGGATATTAGGGTATAACCTTGTTTTCAAAACTTAGCCATAGCAAGACCCTAATAATGATATAAAATCCTAATTTTAAATAAAAAATCTAGTTTGACATTTTAAATTTATTGAAGTAGATTAATAGTAATAAAAGCCACTTTGGGCATACCCTGAACGTCACAATAAAAGCCACTTAAGATCAAATGCATATTATTACAACTTCTTCATCATAGTACAAATTTAGTGAAAGGAAAGGATACATATATTTCAACTATTGAAATAAAAAAAAAAACAACAAAGAAAGAAAACAAAATAAAAACAAAGAAAAAGGAAAGAAAAAACTTATCTCAGTCGGGCAATTCATTCAATGGGTTTTGTTTAGGTCCTTCATTCCTATACCATTGTAGTCCCCAGTATACTAGTGGGGTGAAAATAAATCAAAATAAAACGTGTTTCCTGGTGTCTGTTAAGATGAAGCGAATGCTCGATAGAGATTGGTCATCCCCAGTTCAATTCTAGCTTGTCCATCTCGATGATCGATCATCAATTGTTTAATCATAGTTTCCAGCCGGCCAAATCTATCCTTTATGGAGAACTGTGATGGATGTTGAGGATGGTCATGTGGCCCATGTGGTTCAGTATTTTCCTCCTTCGACATTACTACTTATGGAGAACCAAGATAGTTTGCCAAAATCATAGAGTGTTTTTCTATCCACCTAGTAGGTATTAGAGTAACAGGTTTTACCATTTCTTCATACAATTTGGATAACAATCTCACTTTCTCATAGAGTTTGCTTATCATGGAAGCATGATGGAAGTAGTCTATCGGAGGATCAAGAATAATTGTCTACCAAAGATCATGAGCTATTAGCATGCCCACATTAATTATGTCGCCTTTTATGATAGCGGTTAGTAGACATGCTCTCTGAAATGTTATATCTAACACATTTGAACATGGTAGTAGTGTATGATGAACAAAAGTACTCCATGCTTTTACAATTTTGGTGAGATCCAACGAACACAGTTTTCTAGGTGAGGCGTCTTTAATTTGTACCCAATTTGTTCTTGGTCTGCATATGATGTGTAGGATCTCTTGAGTGTCTATTTTTATAATGTTATCCACCACAGCTTGAAAGCGGCAATCTATATAGTTCGGCAGATCAAATATGGCATTGATAACTTGAGGCGTGAAGGGCACCATGTTTCCCTATACATAACTCATAAATTGATCTTATGGGAATGGTTTGTTAGACATTAAATCAGAGGCATTGGACGATAATTCCACTACTAAGGATTTGCTCACTATGGTGACAAATGTGATCAGCTTCTCCCATCCTCTGCCAGCAATCATCACCTGGATGTCAACAAATTCATTGGCTTCCAACATAAAATTCTTCTCACTCACAAACTTCTTGATTGTGGGAAGTTTGGCATGATACATTTGTGTTTCCATGGACTTGAATAAGAACGTATCGTGTGATTGGGAGGAAGATGCATTTGTAACCTTAGTGCATTTAGCTTTATGTTCGGTTGCCATTAGATGTTGTAAAATAATTAAGCACATCCAGGATTAAAAATATTCAAGGTTAGAGATGATTAGTTTTGGCATGTCTCCCCTTGACAAAATAACCAAAGCAATTGCCCTGAATTTATCCAACAAAATTATGAATGGTAATAGTGCACATATATTGGTTGTGTCATTTTCTCAAACAGATGAAGTGGAGTACAGATTTTGTGGTAATTATGATTCAAAAGTTGTTGTGTCATTTTATCAAATTAGTGGAGTGTGGTACAAATTTTGTGGTAATTAGGATTCAAAAGTGGTTGTGTCATTTTATCAAATATGTTGAGTGCAAAGCAAAAAATACATGAACAATCCACGGTCACAAGTGACAATTTCCATCAATGACACACATTCGATTTCAGACAACCAACATGCGTCTATGAACAATCTCTACTATTAGCACAAATTGGAATTCAAATAACTTACGTGCATCAATGAACAAGAAGGAGTTGATCGTAACAATTTGAGAAAACTTACTTAATGATGGAAGAATACTTGATAGGAGAGGAAAACTTACCACTGTTGAACTAGGTACCAGACTTAGAAAAGTAATAGAGATGAGTATATCAGTTAACTCTTTTGGTATTTGAGAGTTGTGTGAGGGAAGATTTGTGTGAGAACAAGGGTTTCAAAACCAAGCCTTGGCCAAACTGGGCACAAATGCACTTCAAGTGCATGGGATGTGCCTTAAGCGCACGCTGACAACAAGCAAATGCAGAAAATGTACTTCAAGCACGAATGATGCACTTTTGGCGCATGCTGGCAGTGTTCAACTGCTTGAAATGTGCTTCAAGCACGGATACATGCGCTTCAGGCACGCGACCAATGATAGAACTGGAAAAATGCGCTTCAGGCGCATGCGACCAGCGACACAACTGGAAAAATGTGCTTCAGGCGCATATTCGTGCGCTTCAGGTGCGTGCGACTAGTGACAGAACTTCCTGGAATGTGCTTCAAGCGCATGGAATGCACCTCAAGCGCATATGATGCGAATCCAAACAGTAAAATCAATCCCTAACACATTTTTTTTATTCCTTGCTCATACTAAACATCAAGAACTAAGACAACTAGCTAGTAACAACTAAAAATGAAACTAAATGGATTAAAATGAAACTTAATTGCAAAAATACCGTGCAAAAGATACAAATTTGGGTTGCCTCCCAATAAGCGCTCGTTTAATGTCTTGAGCTTGACATTCCACTCTTCAAGTGGTGATCATATTGATGGACTCCGTCGAAAGTTTTAACTCTCAGCCTAAGTAAGGTTTGAGTCTTTGTCCATTCACCTTGAAGTTCCAGTTTGAGTGTGTGTCTTTCAACTCCACAGCACCATGTGGAAATACCTTCATGATTTTGAAAGGGCTTGACCATCTTGACTTTAGTTTTCCTAGAAACAACTTCAATCTTTAGGTGAAGTGAAGAATTAGTTATCCTCCTTGGTATTTTGTTTAGATATCTTGGTGTTTTCATATGCAAAATTCTGGAACTCTTCTAACTCATGAAGCTGAAGAATTATTGATTTGCTTGCTTTGACCAAGTCAAAATAAAAGTACTTCGTTGCGCAAAATGCTCGATGCTCCAGTTCAAGAGGCAAATAACAAGTTTTACCATACACTATTTGATACGGAAAAATACCCAAGGAGTTTTGAAAGTTGGTCGGTGGGTCCAAAGTGCATCATCAAGTTTCGTTGACCAATCTTTTCTTGAAGCATTCACTGTCTTTTCAAGGATTTGCTTGAGCTACCTATTGGATACTTTAATTTGCCGACTAGTTTGTGGGTGATATGGGGTTGCCACCCTATGACGCACATTATATTTTCTTAGAAGGTATTCCATTTTCTAATTTAGAAAGTGAGTGCCCTCGTCACTAATCAAAACTCGAGGCACACCAAAACTTGCGAATATGTTCTTCTTGAGAAGTGTGAGGGGTGGGAATAGGCCAGGCCAGGCCAGGCTTTGAAAGGCCTGAGCCTGGCCTACGATTTATTTTTTTGGCCTACGGCCTATCATAGGCTTTTTTTTCGGCCTAAGCCTGGCCTTTTTAATAGTTTGGCCTGGCCTGGAAGCCTTTTTAAACGAATCCATTATTACTTCTTAAACAAATAAGGAACAATTACTAAGTGATTGACTAATTGAACAGTTACCGAATATAAAACGATTACCAAATATACAACTGCTATCGAATATGGAACGACTACTGAATATGGAATGATTAGTAAGTGATTGCCTAATTGATAAAATTTAAAATAGAAAATAATATTATTTATATAATAATAAAAAATAATATTAATAAATAATAAATATATATAGGCCGGCCTGTTAGGCCTAACAGGCTTTTTTATAAGCCTGAGCCTGACCTATTTAAATAAATAGGCTTTAAAAACAGCATGAGCCTAGCCTTTTTATTAAATAAGCCAGGCCAGACCAGGCCATAAGTAGGCCAGGCCATAGGCCCCTACGGACGGTCTAGCCTATTCCCATCCCTAAGTGTGATGTCCTATTACGAATCATTGGTTAGTGTAGCAATTGCTTCAACCCACTTAGAGACATAATCCACCGCCATCAAAATATAGACATTTGTATATGAGGAAGGGAATGGACCCATGAAGTCAATACCCCACACATCGAACACTTTTACTTCTAATACAAGATTTTAAGGCATCTCATCCTATTTTGAAATGTTACTAGTGTGCTGGCATCGATCGCACTTCTTCACATAGTTGAATGCATCTTCAAACAATGAAGGCCAGAATAGTCCTGATTGGAGAACTTCTGCTGCAGTTCAATCCCCCATTGAATGACCTCCATAATCAGAGTCGTGGCAGTGCCACAAGACTTTTTGTTGCTCCTCCTCAGGCACACACCTTTGCAACAACCCATCCACTCCTCTTTTGTATAAAAAGGGTTCATCCCATACATAGAATTTGACATCATGGATGAACTTCTTTCGTTGTTGGTATGTTAAATCAGATGGAATTGCCTCACCTACTTTAAAATTAGCAAATTTAGAAAACCAAGGTGCCTTAGTAATTGCGAAGATGTGATCATCAGTGAACTAGTCTTGCATTGGTTTAGTGTTATCATCCTCCTCCACTTTCTCCAATTGTGATAGGTGGTCGGCTACATTTTTCTCTGATTCCTTCTTATCTCAGATCTCAATGTCGAACTCTTGCAGTAATAGAATCCACCTGAGTAGCCTTGGCTTCGATTCCTACTTAGATAACAATTACCTCAAGACAGCATGATTAGTGTAAACAAAAACTTTCCATCATAATAAATAAGATCGAAATTTATCAAAAGCGTAAACTACAACCAATAATTCTTTTTCCGTTGTGGCATAATTATGTTGTGCCTGATTCAAAACATGACTAGCATAGTAGATTACATGTAACAACTTATCCTTTCTTTGTCTCAGGACTGCCCCGATAGCATTATCACTAGCATCACACATGATTTCAAAAGTTAGTGACCAGTCAAGTGTAGTGATAATAGGGGAAATTATCAACTTATTTTTCAAATTTAGGACCAGGCTAGATTTTTCAAACCTTTCTAATACAATAGATAGATTACTCAAACAATTATCAAAAGATGAGCCAAAGACATAAAAGTTGCCCATCATGCACCTTTAAAAAGTGGCAAGAGCATTACACAGCCCAAACGGCATCCGCCGATAAGCAAACTCCCCATACATACTTGTAAATGAAGTTTTCTCTTGATCCTCGGTTGCTATAGCTATCTGATTGTACCCCAAGTAGCCATATACAAAGCAGCAACACTCATGTCTATCTAGTCGCTCATGCAACAACTTCCTAGTAGTCATAAAGATCTCTACAATGTGGGGAAAAACTTTTTTTAAAACATTTAGCAGCACGCCACGCGCCTCGACAAATCCAAAAGGGTGGAAATTCTCCCCACGCACATCTGTTGCGCTTCAGACGCACAACATCTTATGTTTGACATTTTCTGCATTTTCTGCATTTTCTGCATCTTTTGAGTCTAAATTTGGTTCTGGTGTCTGCATGAACGTTGTAGCTATGAATTGTAGCTTTTATTTGCACTTAGTTTGACTCGAATTAGACATCTTCAACTCCATATATGACTGAAATACTTCACGTAGGTCAAGTTGATTTCTCACCCAAATTCAGCACTACACTAAAACAAAATCACTAAATAACTAAAATAAGAACATAAACATTAAATCAAATAAGAACATAAACAAGAAAATAAGAACATAAACATTTCATTAAATCAAATAACTAAAATCAATAAAATATATCAAATAACTCCTTAAATTAACTAATGATTAAAGATAAATAAGACTTAAAACAATAAAAAGTATGCATATGATGAAGAGTTATCAATACATATTGAACGAAGCGCTAGACTGTAGAATCTTTGATCAGATGAGACACCAAAAACTCATATCGAAAGTTTTGCATACTTAGTAGGGGTGGGCAAAAAAACCAAAAACTAAACTGATTTATAGAAATGAACCGAACCAAATTGTTTTTAAACTAAACCGGTTAAAAAAAATTTAAAAACCAAACTTTATTTTAAAATTAGTTTTTTTTTTTAATTGAACTGATTTTAGAAAATATAGGTGCACTGTAACCATAATTTAGTTTAAAATTTTATTTCTACTAAAATCTCAAAACCCTAAAATCAGAACCCTAAAATTAAAATGAAGCTTAATGTTAAATACAAAACGATTGATAATTGACATCAACTTCAAGTCAGAATTTGAGATCGCAACATCCAGAAAAATATACAAAACGATTCTCCAGAACCTTCTTTACATATTCGTTGGCACGTGTGAACGTTTAGAGAGAATCGTGGCAATTGTATCGGAGGCAGCGAAGCAGAGTTTGAAGAAGAAGGGAATGCACATGCCGCCGTGAAGAAGAGCTGAATACGTCAAAGCGAAGTGGTTTTCAACTTACACGAGAATTGCGCAAAGGATCAAAAAGGAAACACATAGACATCAAATTTTGAATTTGATGGAAAACTAAGTTCAAATTAGGCAGATGAATGGAAAATACAATAGCGCAATGGTTGAAGAGGAGAAGACGATGGCTGAATGGAAGCCGCCAGAGTTGAAACCTACGGGTTCTTTGAATAGGGTTAAGGTATTGACTGTTTTAATAGTAGCGAATCAAAAATATTAAAATAAGTTAAAATCGGTTCAGTTTGGTTTGAAGTATTAAACTGGTTCACTAATTTATAAAACCAGTTCGGTTTGGTTTTATAAACTAAAAACCGATTTGGTTTGATTTTTTTTTTTTTAATTGAAAATCAATTTGATTCTATTTAGTTCGATTTTCAAGTATAACTGAATTTTGTCCACCCCTAATACTTAGAACACACGCTAACTTATTAAATTGATCTTGCCATATTTAAAATGGAATCATGCTTCTAAAATTGCATACCAACCGCCACATCCAGCAAATAAAATATGATAAATAAATATCATTCCTAAGCTTCAATGTCAAGTACCCCATTTTTCAATTGTTTGCTTAAACAAGCTAATCATATTAAATTATTTCCACGACATTTTTTGTTCCTCCGACACACATCATGCGTATGTCTTCAATCAATATTACCCAAAAGACATAATTGAAGATAGTGATCACGAATCCTGAAGACAGTGGTCATGAATCATGATCATAACATCATGTCTTTATACCCCACTCTCAATAATGAGAAATAAAAGACGCGAGAGTACAAAGCCAATTTAAATTCCTTCTAAAACAACCAATTAAAACTCATCTAATAGCTTAACAAATTCTTGTACAAATATAATTTCCAATAATTCCTTTTTTAAATCTTAGTTTTTTGAAAGCATTAATGGATAATTTTTATATAAAAAAGGATGGTGGAACTTGTAGATTAGTACGACAACATTTTGTCTCTACAGTGGTAGAATAGTATTAACAAACACTCTGATGCTCAAGTCACCGTAAGATTGAGTGAGTGCATGAGTGGAAGTTTTTGATAGATTGTATTTAATTTGTTTGTGTAGGAATGATGTCAAATAAAGCGGTGTCTTGGGTCTTATTGATTTAACATCCCATTTGTGTTGCATTAGATGTTGCACTGCGATCTCCTTTTGGTGTCTCTGCAGGAAATTAGGGCAGGCAAAGAGGGTGTATCTTTAATGGTGTTGAACCATAAGTCATTGAACCTTCAAATGTTATTTGTGGCATGTTGGCTGGCTCGTAACCCAATATATACGAAATACTTTCCGCACAAGTTGTTGTTGCGTATGGTGCAGTAATTAATGACTTTGACATCAAGTTTATCACCTAAAACACTTTTTAGGACTTTAAACAATTCTTTCAAACGAGGGTAGACATTGAAGCCAAGAGCTAAAAAATTATGGTATGTATTACTGTGAAAAATCATTTTATATATTACTCTCTTTATATTACAATAAATTTTATATATATATATATATATATATATATATATATTATATGCGAGAAATATTGTAATAAAGACTCGTAGGTGATGCATATGAAATTAATTATATAGTGCAGTTGGAAAAAAAAATTATATCACATTAAACACATAAATGAGAAAAATATTTCACAGAGATGAAAAAAGAAAATCAGTAAATTTATACATAAAACTATAAATCAAATCAGATAAATAAGAGGTTAATCTTGTTTCACTCATCTCTAATAAATAAAGTTTAATTAATTATAGCAAAGATACAAAAATAAAATTAAACAATAATTACAAGAAAAATTCATGAATGATTTTTGATAAAATTCCGACAATGATGATTAAAGATAAATAAGACTAAAAATAATAAAATATATATATATATGATGAAAAACTATCACAACCCCAAATTTATTATGTTTGTCACCAAACAACAATTAAATTCAAATCAGGTACCATTTGAAATTAATCTTACACTCAATTCTTCAAATGAAATCAAACTCAATCTAAAAAGTTCATGCTACATCAACTACTTCCTTGTATAGATCATAAATACACTTTAAACCGAGATCAACCATAGTAAAAGGGTAGTCAAATTTGGATCTTGAACAAATAATGTGGAAGACCACAATTTTAGAAGCTTTCTTATTGTTATTGTAGGAGCCAGATTGATTGGCAGATTGATTCAAATACAAATATCTATTATTGACGTTTTGCTGATAACAAATGAACGGAACAATTAATCGTTTACAAGTTACTTTAAGTATACTGATCAGTCTAAGATATACTGATGAGTCTAAGAAATAAAAAGAATATAAGTTATAGACTATCTGACATTAGTTACGTTAGCAATAACGGCATAGTGACAGTGATTTACGAATTGGTCAAGTAAGCATTTGAAGAAATTAAAATCATCAACGATCAAGCATTCCTTTGTTGCAACATTCCTCCAAGGATTATGTCGAAAGTGATGATGACAATGACAGTGAGAACAGAAGACTCAACACAAACGCAGAAACGACGTTGATGAAAATGAAGCACAAACATAGAAACAAAGGCGAAGACAAGAGTGAAGACATATCCATATCTTTTTCTTAACAAACTATACATATCTATATTTTTGTTATTATATCCATATCTTATTTATTTATTTATTTATAAATTTTTATTTTAAGATAATTTACTTCAACTTTATTCAGTATAATTTATTTATTTTCAGATTTTAAGAAAAAGAGCGCTTCAAAATATTATCGAAAATTAAGAAAAGTAAAACACTTCCGAGACTATACAAAAATCCAAGAATACAACAATGTAGGTAATAAACAAGTATTTCATTAATAACTTTAATAGAAATTCAATGGCACAAAATGAAGAGGAAAAAATAAGTGCAATGAAAACAAACACCTAAAAAAGTAAAAACTTGATCTAAAAATAATTATATAAAATGAAAAAAGGTAACCCAAATCATTATGTTAAATTTAAGATTTTATGGGTATAATATATAACAATTAATCAATTTGCATTATTTTTTAAATAATATAAACTTTTATTGAATTTTCTTTGTGGAAATCAATATCCATATTTTTCTTATTAGAACCAAATATTTCTCCATTACTTTTTTAAATGCAAATTGCATTGTTATTTTCTTTATCAATTCTCTCTTTTAAATGTAGATTATATTAAAATAAATAGAAAAATTGTTTTTAATTTTTTTTAACTCTATTGGTTTCATTTTTTCTTTATATTCTACTCTCCATAGTGAAAAGTGCTTTCAATTTTATTTTTCATAATTATTATCAATTTAGGGCATCATTCTAGGAAAAAGATTACGATTTTTAATATTCATGGTAACTCTATTGAAAACCCTTTTGTTGCTTTGGTAAGGTCTGCAAATGGCAATTGGATCATTGGTTTTCATGGTCACATTATGGCGATTGGATCATTGATTTTTATGGTCACATTGGCCACAATAATATCTTTTGTGCTAAATTATTAATCATTTTGAATGAGATTCGAATTACTTGAAGATTGGAAACTCTTAATCATATATGTTATTTTGTCTACATGTTAATTTCATAATTTATTTAAATCGATAATTGAATTATTATTTTCTAATTAAGATTTATGATAAAATTATTACACTGTTATAACTAAATTACCATTTTTCAATAAATTATAACTAAATTATTACACTATTAATATTTTTGTTAATATGATTTTCATTTCTACAATACTAATTTATTAATTAATTATTTTATTCAATTATTCTTTTTAAACACATATATTTCTCTTAATTATTGGTTTCAGTTATTTGTTTAGGGTTTAGGTTCATTCTAAACACATTTATTTGTTTGTTTAATGCAAATATTTATAGTATATTCAATTAATTGCGTGTTTTTTTTTATGGATACATGTTCTGATTTGAGTTTTAATTTTTATTGTATGAAGTTACTGATGTATACATCTTTTATGATTGGATCTTTTCACTTTATGTTATGTTATGTTTTTAGTTTTTTATTTTTTGTATAAATTCTCTCAATCACATCTAATCTTATATATAAAACACATTTGATATTAAATGTAAATACTTTTTTGAGTTGAGATTAATTTGATTCCAAATGCGTGACATTGTGAGAATTTAGTCCCTTCTGTTAATTTCAATTTTAGTTGATCAATTTATATTAAGTTTAACTATATAAAATTGTAAGAATAAAATAAATAATGCTTTATAATTCTAACTCGGACAATGCCGAGATAATATGCTAGTTTAAATAAAAGTATCAATTTATGTTTTATTTATTGATTTTTTTAATCTATATAAAATAGTAAAATAGTTAATTGTGTTACTTATTAGAGAGATTATCAAATCACTTATTTTTATCAATGAAATACATAGTAAACAATAATTATGATAAGACAAAAGTTAATACATACTACTTTGAAAACAATAAATAATTAAGAATAGAGGGAAGTATATCATATTTATTGAAAAGTACAGGACATATGTACTGATAAGAATTAAAATTGTATTTAATTTTCTTTTCTTTTTTTGTCAAATTTTTCCTTAAATATTTTTATTATTTATTTCAAAATTATTTGTTTTAGGAGAAATTATTTTTATATAAATGTTCATTCTCACTTTATCAAAGGATTTTTATCAGAAAATCCTTTTTTTTAAATTATAATATTAAAATGTTCCACTTCCAAAAAATATATCAAAATGTCATACTTTTTAGCCTCAATTACTCACTGCAATCTGGAGATGCGACCTTGTAAAGGCAAAAACATTTCAACGTAGTTGATGGTCGTATCCTCGGGATGCGACCTTGTAGTGAATTCTAATTTTTTTTTCTTCTTGAATTTGTTATTGGGTAAATTATATTTATTATTATTAAATAATTTAAAAATAATTAAAACATTAAAAAATATTATTATAAATATTAAAAATAATTAATTTAATAATATTATATAACTTTTAATAATTATAATAATAAAAAGAATAATAATAATTTTAGTAATAATTATAAAAAGAAAATTCTATTAATTAAATAAAATAAAAATACATTAAATTAAAAGAAAAAATACATTCAAAAAATAATAATTTTAATAATAATAATAATAATAACTTTAATATTAATAATAAAAACATTATATTAATACATTAAAATAAAATTACATTAAACCATCTTCACTATAGTCACCTAATTCTTCCTCATTTATATTATAATGGACACTAAACGAAATATCACATTATGGACTTGTTGGGAGAGATTTGTGGTGAAGTTGTTGAGAGACATTGTAGACATGTTGAGTTTGTTCATTTTAGCTAGAGTATGGTTCTTAGTGTTTTGATGAGATGTAGTTGGAATTAGGCATGTTTGAAGTTGATGGTTGAATATAATTTTATTTTAATGTATTAATATAACTTTCTTATTATTAATATTAAAATTATTATTATTATTATTAAAATTATTTTTTTAATGTATTTTTTCTTTTAATTTTATTTATTTTTATTTTATTTTATTAATAGAATTTTCCATTTTATTATTATTATTATTCTTTTTATTATTAAAAGTTATATTAATAAGAAAATTATATTAATACATTAAAATAAAATTACATTCATTTTTATTATTTATTATTTATAATAATATTTTTTATTTTTTAATGTTTTAATTATTTTTAAATTATTTAATAATAATAAATATAATTTACCCAAAAATAAATATAAGAAAAAAAAAATTAAAATTCAGTACAAGGTCGCATTCTCAAGATGCGACCATCAACTACGATGAGAAAATTTTATTTTCACAAAGTCGCATTCCTAAGTTGCGATGAACAATTGAAACTAAAAAGTATGACATTTTGATATTATTTTTTAGAAGTGAGACATTTTAGTATTATAATTTAAAAAAAAAAATATTATGATAAAAACCCCTTTATCAATTGTGTATATCTTCGATGTTATATAAAAAACATTGTCCATCTCTAAAGTGCTGTGTTTGGGTCATGTGTACGTGGGTGCATATATATATGGGTTTGCGACTTTGGAGGGATCCCTTATTAACGCTACCTACCATCTACGGACTTATTAGAGAGCCCACAATACATGCAAATTTGCAAGAATTCAATTAATTGAAGTGAAAAGCATAACTATATATTTTGAATCGGATCCCATGTGGTCAGTAGAGAAAATTTATATGGAAAAATGAGAGAGAAAAAGACATCATAACGAACGACATTGTTTGATGGGGACATGCCAAACATTTGATGCAACACCTTCAAACAATGATGGATAGGTACATTATTTTACGGCCATCATTAATAAATGCAAGAGGATTAATTTGATGATTCATAAATACGTGTAGCAATATATATTAAATAAAAACTTCTAGTTAAAACCAAAAAATAAAAATAAAAACTTCTAAAGAAACACATGATACGACATGGTCACATTAATCAATATATTTTGATATACTTCTTTTTAAAGTTTTCACTATGTAATTTTCAATGTTTATTTTGTGTATCATGTGTAATATATTTATGTCATAATTAGACTTTAATCATTATTTTAAATAATTTTTAGTTTTTACTAGTCTCTAGACATTCTCTCGTTTTGTAGGCCATAATTTGAGTTTTGGTTATCCGATTAAAATTATCTAATATGCATTAGAAAGTTGAGAATTAGATATACTATTTCTATGTTGGACACGAAGCCTGGTTGGAAAGTATTGATGGTCAAAAAGACTGATTATTAAAACTAATGATTTGATTTCAAATTTTGAATCATTTTGTCATGTGATTAGTCACTATTGGACTCTTAAACGTCATTAGAGTCGATTTTGGTACTTATTTCATGCTAAACTTTTAGGCCAATTTAGGTGATTATAAATAGTTAATGGAGAGTCTTGGGAGAAACCTTTTGTCATATTTTGCAAACCCTAGAATTACGTTTTGTGCTCTAACCCCCATGGAAAGCTAATGCTCAGTAGTGAATCTTAAAATAAAATTTTAGGGTGGTCGAAAAAATTTTAAGTTATAAATTTACATATATATAATGGAAACAGGTAGTATATCAATCTTTTGTTTATATTTTTAATAATTAAAAATTAGTTGGAATTTAGGTTGCAAAATTTATTTTATTTTATAATTATATTAGTTATTTTTGTAATTTTTTATAAATTATTCCCTTCGGTTTTTTTTATAATAGACACATGGATAATAATTTGGTCTATAAAAATTTATGTATTTGGTCCAGAGCTATCTTAAAGATTTTGGAAATCCTATTCTAATCTTAAAAGTTTATTCTAATAAAAAAAATACAATTTTAATAATTAAAAAAATTGGTAAAATAATTTTTAGTCTACACATACCAATCTACATTATGCAATGAGAATTTACACATACCAATGTACATTATGCAATGAGAATTTGCACATACCAATTTATATGATGGATGTCATTTAATTAGGTTAGTTTGTGTAATAAGAAAAAATGCACAGATAGCAATATCATCTTCACATATTAGACTAAAATATACATCTCAACGACTATAACCCAACAATCACAATTTAACTCATAAAAACAATTTTATTCATAAAATGCACCGATTATAGAATCCAAAATTACAACAACATATACCACATTAAAGTATATTAATTAGCATATTTATTAACATATGTTATGTTATATCATGTCATGTCTAGTCGAAATTCATCACCGTTTAACATATATTAAACCACAATTATTTTATAGACTTATATAATTTGATTTTCACAACTTTTTCACAATTAATAATTATTCATTTTTTAATTTTTTTAACATAAATAATTTTTTTATATAAAATTTAAATACTGTCATACATTCAATTAAATTCAAATGTAAATGTTTCTTCCAAAGTATACGTCAGATCACAATTTTATATTTGATTTTGAGAACAGCATTTTATCCTTATTCCCACAAATATAGAGAAGATAAAGAGGAATGTTTAATTGAATAGTAATATTAGAATTTGGATACAAAAAGTCTAAATATAAAATTTTGGTCACTCTGATTTGCACAAGATTAAAGTTCGGCCTTGATTTGGTCTATGACATTGATATGATCCATAAAATATATCGCATAAATCAATTTTTATTAAAAAAATTATATCTCAAGTGTCTCTTATAAATAAAGTAAAAATAATAGTATTTTTTTAGAAATTATTGAAAACTAACAAATAAAATACGTCATAAATAAAGTTAAAGTTTTTTTTTAATTATTGAAAACTTTGGGATGGCCATGGTCACCCTAAGTTCTAAAAAAGCTCTGCCACTACTAAAGCTCTTGATCAATACATTGGTTAAGGATACTTTGTTAGACACTTGAGGTTCAATTCTTAATGCAATTTCATTTTATGTTTTTTATTTATTTATATTTTCTATCAATGTCTCATCTTTGCATGTCTTTCATGAATAAATTAGATTTATACTCTGATGTTTAATCATACTGAGTTTGATTTATACTTTTGATTGTGATTATTCAAAATAGATTGAACGCTTGTTTTGGTTTAATTTGAATTGAAATTGATAGAATCTATAACATATAATTATGAGTTTGGTTGAATTCGGTTATGACATTAATCTTATTTTTATGACACTTGTTTACTACCATGATTAATTGAACGTTGTGATGTTTGATCCAACATAAATTTAGTAAAAACTAAATGAACCTTTCTTGTTTAGTTTTGTGACCAAACACAAATAGAAAAATAGAACAAATGTTTATTCATAACTATAATAGAATCTTTACAAAGAAGTCCTAAAACCAATGGATTGATTATTTAAATTAATTGATAATTCTCTATAATTACTTCATTTATTTTCAAACTAAAAATCACCATTTTTTATTTATTTCGATGCACATTCTTATTTTGGTTATTGTTATATTTGAGATCCGTGTGAGACGATCAATATTTAACTATCTCGTTTACTAGATTATCCCTTTTTAATTTATTTTGTGCACGTACGACTGTAGATCACATGTCGATATTACTCATGTAAAAATATATAGTATTCCAAACCAATACATACACTATTATACGAACAAATTAGTTTCACAATTATTCCAAGAAAAAATTTGAGTTCTTCCATCATGCTCATTTCAAATTCATTCTACTCTAACTAAGATAACTCTTGGCAAAGATTTGCATTAGTAGATTTAAAGATAATATCGTCTACATAAATTTAAACAACGCAAATATTTTTTAGATGATTTTCTAAATAAAGTAGCGTCCGCTTGACTCTTACAAAATAATTTTCTAAAAGAAAATTGTTTTGTCTATAATACTTAGCCTTGGAGCATGTTCAAGATCATACAATGATTGCTTAAGATTATAGTCATGTTCTTGAAAATCTAAATCTTCAAATTCAAGTGGTTTTTGAATTCTTCATTTATATAATCATTTAAAAATGAAAATTTAAAAATGAACTTTTTACATTCATTTGATAGATAGTATATCATTATTGATTGTCCAATAAAGTATAAGTCTAATTGATTCTAACCTTTCTACAAGTGCAAAGGTTTTAATGTAGTCAAAACTTTTTTATTGACATAAACCTTTGGCTAAAAAACTAGTTTTATTTCCCACCACTTCACTTTTATCATTCAACTTATTTATAAAAATACACTTGGTTCCAATAGATTGCTTTACTTCGGATCTTGTTACCAATTACAATACACCATTCCTCTTGAACTAGTTAAGTTTTTCTTGCATGGCCACAATGGAATTTGGCTCAATCAAATAAATAAGTCCTAAGATTGATTGTTCTTTGAATGGAGATCTTATTCTTAGAGGAACTTTTAGATCTCCAATGATTACAGTATTGGATGAGATAACTTGTATTTCTATCCTAGTCTAGGTTTAGGTTGACTTTGAATACTAGATGCAAAGTCATCATTCTTTTCATCGTATGCTTTATTAGATTCATTTGAACCGTTATTTGTTTCACTAGAGGGTGATTTTTCTATTTCTTCTTATAGTTAAATATCTGCAAAAGCTTCAACTTGTTTTGACTTTTTATGGTCAAACCCTTTTTCATTAAATCTAACATGTATTGGTTCTTCATAAATGAATGTCTTCTATTTATACACTATATATGCACTTTTGGAGTGTTTAGAATATTCCAAAACCAAACACTTTTAAGATCTTAAATTAAATTTGTCTGGATTTTCTTTGGTGTTAAAAATATAATATGCACACCCAAATTGATGAAAATATGAAATGTTAGGTATTCTTTCCTTCCAAAATTTATAGGGATTCTTATTTAGAATATGTCTGGTAGAAACTCTATTCTGAATATAACGACCAGTCTTAACTGCTTATGCCAAAAAGGGCTTTGCAATATTCGACTCATGAATCGTGGTGTGTGCCATTTCATGAAGAGACCAACTTTTCCTTTCTACAACATCATTCGTTTGAGGTGTACAAGGAAAATAAAATTAATGTGAAGTACCATTTTCTTCACGAAATGTTTCAAAAAAATTATTTTCAAATTCACCAACATGATCACCAAAAACAATTTTAATACAAAAAAATTTGATTATGCACTTATTTGCATAAGACAGAAAATATTTTATGTGACTCATCTTTGTAGCTTAGAAAACTTAACTTGTGTCCATTGGGAATAGTCATCAACTATTACGGGTTTATATTTTTTTTTACCACGGATAAAAGTTGTTCTTATAAGACCAAATAAATCTATATGTAAAAAAACATAACAACATAAACAAATTATATTGGTTCACCACCAACACCGTAGCTACGTCTAGCCCCTTCAAACTAAATGATTTAAGTCACTAATTCACCAACTAAATCACACTTCCATTGAACACTTGCTAGTCAAACTAGTTGTGTTTGAGTCTTTTCAACCTTTTATCTTAATACAATCAAGATGTTGAAGAATAGAGCCACTACTGGGCTAGGTAATAGAAATAAAAGGTTTAAAGGGTTTATGAATGACTCTTACAAAGGGGTGTTTACAAATTTGTATTCTCATTAAACTATTTCTCAACACTTACACAAACTATAGGATAGAGAGCAAGAGTGCAGCGATGATTGTATTGTGCTTATTACAATGTGTTGTTGTTGTTCTAAAATGAGGGTTTCACGTCTTTTATGAAGATTTTTAGGGTTTTTGGTTGTTACCATGACTGCAAGAAATCAACATGTATCATGAAGTTTCGTATCAAATCCTCAAAAAATTGATTCACGATTAAACCTTGTCCAGAAAGAGTTCTTCTAGTTGATTATGCATATCTCGAAATGGAGACAGAGACAACAGAATGATCAAAGTATGTCACATGAACCATTAGAGTAGAGGATCTCAAATATATTTTTACATGAGTAATATCGACATGTGATATCAAAGTATGTCACATGTACCTTTAGAGTAGAAGATCTCAAATATATTTTTACATGACTATTTTTTTTTTATAATAGTGTCTGTAATGTCAAATGATTTGGAAACAAATTGTATGGTCGAATGATTTGGAAAAAAGGTGCAACACCATTAAAGGTTGAAGAATTATGAGCCAAATTACTCGAGTTATGAAAATCTTTGGGTAAGTGGGGTTCGACCTCACTTGGTAAAGGATACTACAACTTTTGTTTCTCATCTATAGAAGATCTTAGAAATGTTCAATCGATTAGTTATGGAATATTAATTTGGGATATTTTAAACTCTTCACATGGACTCGTGACTTTAACCCCAATCATTAACATCAGACAACCTCTCAAGTTTGGGTTCCTATTACTAGTTTAGCACAAGAGTATTGGTGTCCTAAGATCATATTTTCCAATGCTAGTAGTTTGGATACACCTATTTTCTTTGATAATACAACTAGTAAATCGATATTTCGGCGATCTTTCGATCAATATGTCATACTTCTGGTTGATGTTGATATGACTCCAAAGTTTCATGACCAAGTTTTAGTTGAAAGAAAAGGTTATGTTTTATGTGGTAATGGAATACGAGAAACTACTGGATTTTTGTAATTACTGCAAGCACATTGGACATACTATTACTTCTTGCATAAAAGCTCAAGCTAATAGCTAAAAGAGGAAGATGGATAACTTAGAAAAGGGAGGAAAGAAGAAGACGGTGTTAATTTTTTTCCCTGTCAAGGACACTCGCACTACTAGCAAAGACAATTGTAATGCTAATGAAGATAATCAACAAAATATTGATCATAGTGATTCGGGTCCTAATGGTGCAATTGTAGAAAATGTGGATAAAGAGATAGCTTTGAAGGTAACCATTGCATGCAATGACAATGCTAATAATGTTGAAGACTCTCTAGGTTTGCATAGTTAAGATGACCAATAGGTAGACAAAGATGGAAGTATTTCGGAAACCCATCCCCAACTTGAGGATGGTGAAGAGGTGGATGAAGAAATTGAGGTTGAAGCCAATATTTTCTAGGTTCCTGAAATCATTGCTTCTAAGATTGTGCATAATATATCGATACTTAAATTCTAATTGGGCTGACATGACTAAGGATGTGGATGTTTATGATCAACTTGAAATTTGGTTGTACAAAAAGAAAAAGACTCGACAAAGACAAGTTGCAAAACACGTTGAGAGAAAAAAAAAACAAAAAAAAAAAATGAAAGCACTAGGTCAGGTTCAAGGAATATTAAGGTATGTCCAATCCCCCATCAATATTGGCCTTCAAAAGGTTATGTGCTAAATATAAACCTTTTTTTTTTAACTAAACCTTGGATGAATTTGAATGATTTGCTTAAGTGTATTTATAAACTTTTCTATTAATTCTAGGGACAATTTACTTCTTAACCTTTGAATTCTATGTTTTTTTAAGCTTGACCCTCAAGTTATTGGCAGTTCAAATCAATATTTTTCTTTCACCTTGCAACATAATGATGTGGATTATGGTATGATTATAGTTTATGCATTAAAAAACTACAATGGCAGATGATATGCGTGGTCTCATATTACTAATGAGCCAAGTCAATACACTATTTCTTGGTCTTTCATTGGTAATTTCAATACTATTTTAGAGCTCGAAATATAGTTCCTCTTCAAGCCTGATGATGACTCTTCATCATATGCATAATTTTTATTGATTTTAGTCTTATTTATCTTTAATCATTAGTTAATTTAATGAGTTATTTGATATATTTTATTGATTTTAGTTATTTGATTTAATAAAATGTTTTTGTTCTTAATTAAGTAGAGATTTTTCGTAGTTTTGCGTTGTTACTTTGTTTTAGTGCAGTGCTGAATTTTGGTAAGAAATCAACATGACCTATGTAGAGTATTGCAGCCATATGTGGAGTTGTAGTTGTCCTATTGGAGTCAAATCAAGTACTAATGAAATCTAATATCCATATCTATAACTTTCATGAAGACACCAGAACCAAATTCAGACTTGAAAGATGAGAAAAATGCAAAATACGTCAGACATCAGATGATGTGCGCCTAGAGCGCGCCCTGCGCACCTGAAGTGCATTTCCAGCCATTCAGTACTGTCAATACGCGCCCGGAGCGCAAAAACTGCGCCTGGGGCACGTGGCGCGCATCAACATTCATAAAAACGCAATTTTTTACTGTTTAGGGATCTTTTTGACTCTTGGGAAGTTGGGAGACTTGTGCCCTAGCATAGAAACTCAAAGATGGCTGTTTCTAACGCCATTGAAGCAGTTTTATCAAGAATCATCCATGAATCATTCTTGTAATTCTTCGTTAATCCTTATTTTTTGTATCTCTGGCATGAGTAACTAAACTCTATTTGTTAGGGATGAGTGTAACCAGATGAAACCCTTATTTTTCTAATTTGATTTCTAGTTACATGAATGAGTTTATTGAATTGTTTTTCTCATCTTTGTGCTTAATGCTTTTTATTGCTTGATCAACATTAAAATGTTTTACGATTCGTATTTTGAAACGGAAGTGGACTTTACGAATGCTTGAGATCAGAAATTCATGAATTTGTAGTCTAGGGATAGATGCAGGTCATGAAACCAATTAAATTAGTTGCAAAGCAATAATTTACAAGAGAATTTCTATACGGTAATGCTTAATTCTAATCTTAAATCTACTAAGGAATTAGGGGTTACTTTAGAATTAAAGGTTCTGTCACTAAGATATTATGGCAAGAATAATAAAGAGAATTCGGTAATAATTCAATAAAGGAATTCAGTAACTAGGATCAAATTAGACACCAAGGTTGGATTCGAAGTAAAACTCATCCCTGACATTTTTTCTCATTATAAAAGATCAATTTTATTACTGTTGTTAATTTTAAATATTATTTCAATCAACTTGGGAACCTTTTGTTCTATTTTAGTGATTAAATATAATTCAATAGTAAAACGCAATCCTTGAGTTCGACACTCGGTACTACCGTTTTATTATTACTTGCAACGATTCAGTACACTTGCTGAAACGCTAGCAAGTTTTTGGTTCCGGGCCTACGAGGGATTTTCAAAATTAGACTAATTGCAACTATCTCATTCATATGCCCAATACACTTTGTCTAATGGTAGAAGAGGTTTAGCACATACTAAAAAGACATTAGACATAATTGTTTGCAATCATAGATGGTTGGATTCTTGGAATGCTAGATCTTGCCTCACACTCACCAAAGCTAATTATTATCATCATTCAATCATCCTGGAGTTTTATAACAATGAAGCAAAATATATATCTCCATTTAAGTTTATGAGGATATGGGCTTTGCATCATGACTGTACCAATGTACTCAACAACATTTGGAAGGAGTAAGTTATCGGTTGTCCCATTTTTATGCTTAATCAAAAATTAAAATTTCTTAAATCCAAGCTTAAAATTTGGAATAAGGAAGATTTTGGTAACATCCATCATAAAGTTCAAGTAATAGTTATAAATTTGGATAACGTTCAAAATGCTATTGATTCTCTTTGTCCCTTAGATAATTTATTGAATGGGGAACGGTAAGCACAATGGAAGCGAATGAAACTCTTAATTTAATTTGGAGGAGTAGTATTGGCATTAGAAAGCTAACATTGAATGGCATTTTGATGGTGATAGGTATACATATTTCTTTCATAAAATTGCCAAAATAAAATATGGCTACAAGACTATTTCTAGCATTATTCATAATAATGTTTTGATTCAAAACCTTTCGAATATAGAAGCCAATTTTGTTTCCTATTTGAAGATATCTTCAATTCTAACAATATAGGTATGGATAATGGCTTGATTTAAGACACAACCCCTCAACTTGTGGATAATTCTTTGGATGCTATGCGTACTAATCTATCCAACTTTAAAGAAGTTATAAATATTACCTTTGACATGACTCTTGACAATGCTTCAAGACCTGATGGTTTTGGTGCTATTTTTTTCAAAAGTATTGTGATGTGGTTGGTCATGATGTTTTCCATACTACTCTACAATTATTTTTCCATGATTGGATTCATCCTAATTATACTCCAATGTTGTTGTGTTTATTCCTAAGAATTTGTATCCTAGTAAAATGGAGCATTATAGACCCATTGCCCTTGCCAACTTCAAATTCAAAATTATTACTCAAGTTCTTACTGACAGATTAGCCACTATTGTTCCTAATATTATATTTTCTCATCAAATGAGCTTCATTCAAGGTAGGTAGGTATATTGGTGATTGTATTTGTCTCACTTCAGAAGCTATTAATATGCTTCATACTATAATCTTTGTTGAAAATTTGGCTATCAAGATTGATATAAAAAAGGCAGTTGACACTATAGATTGGACATTTCTTATCAAATTTCTTCAAACTTTTGGTTTTAACAAGTTTTGCCTTTGGATTAGAATCATTATCAAGTGTGCTAAGTTGTCTACATATGTTAATGGCTAGTATGTTGGTTCCTTTTCTTGTCAAATGAGGGTCAGCCAAGGGGACCCTTTATCTCCTCTTCTATTTTGCATTGCAAAAGAGGTTCTTAGAAACTTATCTTGGAATATCTATTTTAAAGGGAAGCCCTAAATTTGATTATATACAATCTATTGTTGACCGAATCAATGCTAAACTTGTAGCTTGAAAAGCATTCCTCCTCTCTATGACGAGTAGAATTTAGTTGGGGAAAAGGGTTACTCATAGCACATTGATTTATAGCTTCTACATATATTGTTGGCTAACTTTTTTTCTCAAGAATATTGAAAAATGGATTAAGAATTTCATCTTGTATGGTGATATTAGGAATAGAAAGCTAGTTATTATTATCATACATAGAATTTTCCATCCACTTAATGAAGGTAGTCTTGGAACTAGGTCTTTGAAAGACATTAATAATGTTGTTATTATTAAACTCATTTGTGACTTAGTTACTTCTAGTCAACATTGGGATATTCTTCTTAGATATTGTGTATTTCGAATGTATGGACATATTATATATCATATTGATTCCTTCATTTGGACAACACTCAAAGCTAAGTTAATTGTTATATATGAGAACAACGAATGGCGACTTGGCAAAGATAAAAATATTAACTTTTGGGTCAACTCTTGGTTGGATAATTCTTTGGTTTATATGTTTAACATTGATGAGGACAAGAAATATCATATTTTTGCCATTGTAACTCATTCAGGATTGTCGTTGGAAAGTTCCTTCGATTTTCTTCCATACTTACCCTCAACTAGATACCCTTCTCGCCATGACAACCTTTCCTAAATTTGAATATGAGGATCATCAAATTTAGAGATTTAAAATTTCTAGGGTTTTAATTTTTAAGGAAATTTATTTATTCTTTAAGTCTTTAGGGCAACAAATCTCTTGGGCCAAAGCTATTTGGCAGTATAGCATTCCTCATACCAAGTCTCTCAAGTTCTGGAGATTAATGCATAAAAAGAAGTCTATATATGATAATTTGATATTTCAAGGTTGTCAAAAGGATTCTAGATGTAAGCTCTATAAATGTTAAATGGAGAACATTGATCATCTCTATTTAGCTACAAAGCTATGGTCTTGGTTAAGCTTTATTTTTCACTCTCAATTTGATAGTAGTTCGGTTCAAAATTGTCTTGTCATATGCGACAAAGGGTGGTCTCATCAATGGAGATATGTTATTGTAGCTAGCATCATATATATTATTGTTACTATTTGGTATTGCATAAATCAAGCTCGATATAAAGGTAAGAATCTTGCTTATCACACTGTCATCAAAAAAATTATTGTCAATGCATCTTTATCTTGCAACCACACTACTAGTACAGTCTCTAACTCTATTTTGGAATTTAAAAATTTCGAGTACTTTCATGTTGGAGCTCATTCACCTAAAGCGACTATCAAAAAGGAAGTGATTTGGTGCCCCCTCCCCAAAGAGCATTGGATTAAATGAAATACAGATGTTGTTGCATTTCGATGTTGTGGTCCAACTGCTTGTAGAGGTATATTTAGAGACAATTTTGTTGCTTCAAGAATGGATGGAGATATCTTTAGATTGAATCTACTCGCAATTGACAAATCTAACTATTAGGAACATTACCCTTGTTCCTTGGGCTATTAAAAATAGATGGCTCAATGTGGGAACAAGATTGTTAATTTGAGACTTCACATTGTTAATAAACATTGGTGGAATACTTTTCTTTCTAATATTTTTGATGTTTTCAATATAAACATGATTGGTTTTTCTTAATATAGATTTGTTGATATTTGTAAGTGGTTACTGCACTATTTTTTCTTTCGTTGTGGTTTTATTCATATGGTTTTTCCTAATAAGATTTTTAATGAGGTAGTATTTTATATCTAGGATGAGTGTTTTGTTGGGTTTTGATATAGTCCTCCCAAGCATTTTGTATTCCTTTTACCATTTTTAATAACATTTTAGAGTACTGCAAATGATAGGTGATTAACTTGGAGTGCCAATATAATTAGAATGTTAGATTAATCGTATGATGCATTTGCACTTTATTTTTGCTTTAAAAAAAAAAACTCAACAAAAGTTTCATGATTTATTTTTTAAAAGTCTTTTATGAAAAATCGATATAAAAGCGGCTAGAGATGTTAAAAATATAGTTTCTTAACATATTTTTGCTAGATGGCAATCCTTACTTTTATGTTTTGATATTGATATTAAACATATTAAAGGAGAGAAAAATCATCTTACAGATTTTCTTACTCAAGAATTTTTACAAGGAATATTTTATTAATTT
The DNA here is from genome assembly GCA_037974835.1 of Cicer judaicum. Taxonomy (NCBI): domain Eukaryota; kingdom Viridiplantae; phylum Streptophyta; class Magnoliopsida; order Fabales; family Fabaceae; genus Cicer; species Cicer judaicum. The sequence goes on from JBBPBS010001045.1 coordinate 1,818,688, forward strand.
AATAATTTAATAATTTAATAATTTAACTATTTAAAGATTAATTTATCTATAACTTCAAATTAAAAATTAAATAATTAAGTTATTAAATTAATTATATTTTAAAGTTTTAATAATGACATATCATAAAAACGTCAATCATAACATGCGACGTTAACTTTTGTAAAAAAAACTTATGACAAATTAATAACCGAAAATTTAAACCTACTAAAATTCGAAGGAATTTTTTAAAAGGACTAAAAATAAATGTTGATCTATTCAGAGTATTAAAACATATTTAATCAAAATAATAATATTAAATGAATCGAGTAAATTAAAAATGGACTTTATTTTTAATTTGGATGTGGTGGTCTCTTTCTAAAGAGTATTGAATTATATGAAATACAAATGTTATTGCATTTGGATGTCGTGGTCCATTGGCTTGTAATATTTAGAGACAACTTTGTTGTTTCGTTGGATTGTTTTGTCGTGAATTTGAGCATTACAACTATATTGTATCTGGAGGTTAAGAGAGTGATTGTTGCTATTGAATCATCCTATAAGAATGGATGGAGATATCTTCAAATTCTATATTTTTATATTTATTTTCTTAATTGATGCTTAAGACATTTATTAACATTTTTTTAAAATATAATATTATATATTTTATTTGTTAACCTATACCCATGATAAAATTAAAGATATAAAAGTATAAATTTTAATTTAAAATTTATATATTCAACTGTTTTAAAAATTACTTTTTATAACAACAAATTTTTATTTTTAAAATCCTAGACAATGATCTTAAAGTCATCCACAATTCAGGTTGTTTCCTTTGATCAGTCATATGCCATATAAATATCCCGAATGTGACATCATACATTTATAAATGTTATCTCTCTTAATTTTTACTGATCATAGTTAATGAAATATATTAAAATACAATAATATAAAGTTATAAGTAATATTTATTTAATAAATAAAATTAACGTGTTAAATTGAAGAAATGAGTATTTTTATTAATTATAATAATTTAAAAAAATACAAGAAATGACGTGGACATGTGAAACTTATATAATTAAATACTCAAATAAAAGAGTTATATTGTGAATGTTTTAAGACCACATATTAGTAAGACTAAAAAATAATTTATAAAGAGAAAATTAAAACATATAATTAAAAATAAGTAAAAAACAGAAAATGAATTTGATTAGGAAAAAAATAATGTAGTCTCAAATTTCAACCTCCTGCGAGATAACCGGTTACCTGTATGATTGTCACGCGCCAAGCATAATTCTTTTGAGGAATAATGTTGTCGATACTAAATCTTCGCCGATGCTATCTAATGCTATTAGCATAGTAGCATGAGTATCTATATCTACAATAAAAGTAGGGTTTCACGTGTGTTTGTCAACCTTCTTAACCTTTGTCGGTCAAATACCATCTTCTTTTTACAATTTATTTAAATATTGTTACTAAAACTATAAATTTCTCTGTTCCAAAATTATCAAGTTTTAAAATAAATTGTTCTAAATTAATCCATCATTTTAATTTATAATGTATTGTTGGAAATTTTATTATTTAATTAATAATATTTATATTCTTTTGATATAATAAATTTTATTATGAATTGACGATGTTGTTAATATATTAATTATTAATAAAGATACAATGGTGAAAATGATATTATACTCTTTCAAAAAAATTGTAAAAATTCATCAAAATTTTTAAACAAAATTCATAAGTGAACTATCATTTTTAATATAATACAAATTTTATGAAATTTATAATTTAAATTTTTAAATAAATTTATATTTTTAATTTTTATTTGATGAATTTAATATTGTTTGAAATGAAAATATGAGTTTATTTGAATTATGTATTAGATAAAATTTGCATTATATTAAATATGATAATTAATTTTATGGATTTTGTTTAAGATTTTTAATGAATTTTTTATATAAAAAATAACATTATTAATATTTTTAAA
>JBBPBS010001045.1:1821031-1851177 GCA_037974835.1 Cicer judaicum
TATATATTTGTATAATAACAAAATTTAAACACATTAATTATATTTAAATTTGTATTTCAAAAATATTAAATATCTATATATCTGTCTGAACTTATAAGACTATTGCGCATTTATATCTTTTTGGTATTTTACTCCAAAACTATAGTAATTATTAACAATTTCATTTAAATATATCAAATGAAGATAACTTAATTTTACACTTTTAAAGAGAAAATTAAATAATATTTATCATCATATTATTATTTATTGAAAAAATACAATTAATTAAAAATATATTCATAAATAAATAATTAAATGAGTTGAGAATTTAAAGAGATTTTCAACAACCAGAGATAAAATTAGGGAGAGAGATTTTGTAGTAATTTTTTTTTATATAAAAATGGATTTCCCATTGCTTTTCCTATACGGTCTTAATTTTCGTTTGAGTGCTTTCCTACTTTTTTATGATTAAAAATAAGCAAAAATAAATAAATAGCCACCACCACACATATAGTATTCTTTAATTTTTAATGTTTTTTAAAAAAGTGACCATTTTGGTCTCCCTATGATCACGTTGGACTTTTTGTTTCTCTCTCTTATCAAGCTATGATTATAAAGACTCTTCTCTTTCAGCCCTTTCCTCTTCATTTATTAGTCCAATCTACAAATCCCTTTCCCCACTAACATTCCACATTCTCTCTCTCTCTCTCTCTCGTTTGTTCTTTCTTATCTATGCAGAATTAGAGAAAGAGATCATGGAGCTTGATTTAAGCTTAGGAGACTCTTCAAAGCCTCTAATTGGCTTCATGGAAAAGCAACATCGTGAAGCTTCCAATGAACTTGGTTTAGGATTCAACACCACTTTATCAATTGGTCCAATCATCACTTCACAAACAGATCAACAACAACAAAAGACTAAAACAGACAACAACAGTACTGAAAATCCTAACCCTGTACTAAATCAACTTGATCTTCTTCCTCCACTCTCTTTCCCATGGCACCCTCCTTCTGAAAATGGTAACGACCCATTTTATAAAAAGTTACAAAAATGTTATCTTTTTCATTTCCTCTCGTTTTTCTCTTATATTGTGATAAAGGGTCATGATGAAATTGATAATTTATATGATTTTTTTTTATTGTTGTTGTAGTGGGTAGTTTATTATTATCAACTGAGTTTGGGGGTTCTTCAAGGGGCCTAGACGTGAACGTGGTTCCACCGGCGGTGGTTGTGGCGGAAGATGAGGCGGCGCTTTCATCATCACCTAATAGCGCAGCATCTTCTTTTCAGATGGATCTGTGTATATACAGTGGTGGTGGTGGTGGTGGGAGTTTGAGTGGTTCAGGAGGGAACAAAAGAGAGTTTTCAGATGGTGAAGGTTATTATCAAAGGAATTGTTCAAGAGTGAGTGATGAAGATGATAACTGTGGTGTTGGAAACACAAGGAAGAAGCTTAGACTCTCTAAGGATCAATCTGCTTTTCTTGAAGAGAGTTTCAAAGAACACAACACTCTTAACCCTGTATGTGTGTTCTTTTCTCTTATGTGATGTTCAAATTAGTGTTTTTTGTTTTATTTATTTTTTAAACTATTTTTTCCTTCAATTTGATGATTGAATTATAGAAAAAGAATATAGAATGTAATAAGAAGTCTTAATTATTATTAATTCTTAAAGCTAGTCATTTGTATTAAATTAGAAGATCAAGACAATGATACTTCTAGAGTAATTTGAAATAGGTTATAAATTAATTATACTTCTATAGTAATTCAAAATAGGCTACAATCATATAATTCAGGGATTAAATATGGGAAAGTTGGTGATACTAGTTTAAGAAGCATATTGAATGTTTATTTTAAAATTTATTTTTAATAATAAATATCTTACATTATTTTGTAATAATAAGATGAATATATTTCATGAGAAACTTTCCTTGGGCCCATTTGTTTGTTTTGTCTTTGTGTATTGGTTTTTGATATTTTGTTAATAGTGGGACACAATTGTGGTGTAGAAACAAAAACTGGCTCTTGCAAAATCACTCAATCTTAGCCCTCGTCAAGTAGAAGTTTGGTTCCAAAACAGACGAGCAAGGTACATATATCTTGTGTAGCACACTTTGCTATTTTTGCATATTCTTTATTATCAAGTTTTTGTTTTACTTTTTTACTTCACCATGAGTCATAAAATATATACTCTCTACCTTATTTACCTTATTATATAGCACTAGAGGGAATAATTGATAAAACTTTATCAACAGCAGCATATTTTTTTAATATAAGCGATTCTCCTCCACCCCTAATATATCAAATATGGAATTATCATGTTTAATTATTTATCTTTTTTCGATAATATCAAATTAAATCGTCAATATTTAAATAATGTGTTATCTATTAATGAATTTGACCAACCTTTATGATATTCTTTGTTACGATTTTAATTAAAATTAAAATTTCAATTATGAAAATAATTTATTTAATTATTAGAATTAAAATTGAATAGATAAATGTATTAAAATTTTTAATTTAATTAATTTTTATAGATACTATATTAATGTTAATATGAACAATTTAAAAAAATTATTAATACACATTTTTTTATAGTATAGTAGAACTTGTTATCGAAATCAAAATATATTAAGTTTGCTTGAAATTGATTTTAGTCAACCTAATAAACTATACACCATACAATGTTATGTCCAATTTATTGATTCCATCCTATCCTAAAACCACTCTTTAAAAGATCATCTTCAATTAGGTTATAATAGTTGAATTAGTATGTTACACCATAATCCCTTCAAAAAGTAGTTTTATTTAGGAAAAAACATAAATATCGTATACAACACCAAAATAGTTGCATGATACTCGACTTTTCTTTATTATATAATAAAGAGATTCGAACACATTTTTTTGGATATTAGCAAAAGTTGCTTTAATAATAATGTTAGAAAAAAAAGTTATTTCTACATATTTAATCTTATAATTTAGAGGAATTTTGTTATAGAAATTCTTAATGCATTTGAAAAGGAAAATATTAACAAGTGTCTTTGGAGTATTTGCTAAGTCATTGAAAATAGTAATTTTATAATGAAAATGTATTAAAAGTTGATTTTATTTTTGAAACTTAATAGTCCTATAAATTTATGTGCTGTGTGTTGATGCAGGACAAAACTGAAGCAAACAGAAGTAGACTGTGAATATTTAAAGAGATGCTGTGAGACATTAACAGAAGAGAATAGGAGATTACACAAAGAGCTTCAAGAATTAAGAGCTTTGAAAACTTCAAATCCATTTAACATGCAATTACCAGCAACTACTTTGACTATGTGCCCTTCTTGTGAGCGTGTTGCTACAAATTCCACTGCCACTTCATCTCTCACTACAAGTGCCACAATCAAAACTAGTGATGATTCAACCTCAAAAGCCAATAATAATAATAATAATATTGGATTTCCTTTTTGGCAAACCAAGAATTCATCCACACCATCTTGAATTGAATTGAATTTTATTTTTATTCATTCAATAGTCTTGGAAATTTATTTCATTTTGTATATAGGGAATTTTCTGAGAGGCTGATAGAGTTTTGTTTTTTTTCTCCCTTATTTTCTTTATTTGGGAGTTGGTATAGAATTTATGATATTTGGATTTTGACTTTTCTATTTTGAATTTCTTTGCTAATTCCTTTTTTTTGTTAAGATAGATATTGAAAAGGAAAGGAAATGTTCATTACTGGTTTTCTTTATATATATTCACTGTCATTTTTTATGTTTATTGTAATTTTAGTAAAAAAAATTTAGTTATACATTTTAATTAATTTAATTGAATATTATTTTTAAATTATAAATTTTTACTTTACATTTATTATAACAATAATACATCAACAAAGAGACTATGTTTTGTAATATTGCTATAATTAATTTAATTGAATATTGCTATAAAATAAATAGATTAATAGTTGATATTATAATTTATAATTGATTATTAAATATATAAAATAATTATTATTCATTTAATTGTTTTTTAGTTATTAATTACTTTAAATTTATTTTTAAAAAATGTAAGTACTTTAGAAGAACCAACCAAGTCCTTTTCTTTAATGAAATAAAAGGCGAGTCTTTAATTGGTAATGAATTTGTCGAGAAATGGGTGGTAATTCAAGTGTTACATCAATTTGTGTTTTGTGCGAATATGTTATCATATTCTTTAGTATAAATATTCAAAAGAAAAAATAATAATAATAATAATAATAATAATAATATAATTGGTATTATTAATGTTATATAATTAGTGTTTTTATAATTGTGATGAAAAGATTATTGGTGGAAAATTAAAAAGGTGAATAATCAAAGTTAGGTAGGGTGTGACCTAATGGTCATGGGATGAGGAGCCGAAGGCCGTAGTTGAAGGTAACTTTTTGAGTAAAACGAAGAGACTTTCAAACACATTCATCAGTCATACTTTTTAATGATTTCGTTCTTGAAGACTTCAACCTCAGCAGCAGTCACTCCTAATCATGAAGGGTGCAGACTAGACAGAGGCAGAGTCAAAGAAATGGGTCTAGTTGGGTTACATTAAATACATTCATTTATTATAACTACTGTCACCCAATTATGTCTACTCCCTCTGTTCTTTATTACACCACCTCTTTTCTAATAATTTTTTCACTTATAATATATTTTTTTAAACATAATTATTTTTTGATTAATTATTATTTTTATTTATATTATAATAATTAAAATGAATAATTTGGTAAAATTATTATTCTTTTTATTTAGTTTATTATATTTTTTAATTTGTGTAAAATAATTAAATATAATAATTATTTTAAAATAGAAAAAGTATAAGTATGAGTGAGAATAGACTAGGTCAAATTTTTATAGATTTAAGTCTGGTCTACGAGTTATTTATTTTTTTGATTTGGTCTGATATTTTAAAAGTCTGATTTAACTTAAAAGTCTATTTAAAAATTTTATTTAAATTAAATCATTTAAATGTCATATTTTATATTTTCTAAATATACTAAATTAGGTCTTTATATAAAAAGAAACTAATTAAATTATAATCAAATTTAATAAAATAATAATTAATAAGTTTGCACTGCAAAAATCTTCTAAAAAAACAAATAAAAAAAAAATAAAATAAAATTCATAATTAATCTCTATACACATATCAAGCTACGTACTCTATCAACACTAATTTACATGATACTCATACCACGTGATGTTCTTCACATATCAATATCAATATTAATGTACATATTTACATATATATATATATTACACAAAAAATATTTTTCTAACAAAATAATTTTTAAAAAATCTGAAACAAAACATCCTTTAAACTCTAAAAAATGATTTTTGATTTCAAAAATATATTTTTTCCTAAAATAAACGAACCAATTATTATCTCTCAAACAAACTCGGACATAATCAATAATAATATAATTAATACTATTATCAACTTTGAAACACTTTTTAAGGGACTACATTTATTTTATTCATTTTTTTACAAATTTGTATATATTGTTTTTATTTAAGATTTTTTTAATTTATAAAACCTACAATTAGAACAACTTCAATGGAGTTTTTAAAAGATTTTACAAAAGCTAACTTTACTAAAGGAATGCAAAGATAAAATAAATAATTAAAAAAGTAATATTTTGAAGTAGTAAATATTGAAATCTTTCATAGCATAAAAGTTATATAATAATTTGAACGATTCAACTTGAAAAGAACGGGAGAAAAAAATAACGGATACAATATGAAATGGCTACCGAATATGAAACGACTACTGAGTGATTGTCTAATTGATAGACTTTAAAATAGAAAATAATATTATTAATATATATATATATATATATGTCAAACCAATAAGCTCTTTTATAAGTCTGAACTTGAATTTTTTTAAGTCTGAGTCTAACCTATTTAACAAAATAGGTTTTAAAAATAGAATGAGTCTAACCTTTTTAATAAATAGATCAGACCATAAATGTAAGACCTTTAATTTATGCAATTTTAGTATTTTTTTTATTGAATTGTTGTGACGTTTAACTCAATTTTACTTTATTTTGGGAATTAAGTACCTAAAAATATATTTTGTTAGAATTTGTAATATATTTAATATATATATATATATATATATATATATATATATATTTTGAGACCCGATTAAAATTATGTGTCGGAGAATAATTTAATTGTGTTACAAAAAAATTAATATCGGACTATTTTTGTAAAAAATGACACTTATTGTAAAAAAAAATTCATTTATCAAATTGAGTTGCGACGAAAGTAGATATTTTTATTAAATTAGCTTTAAATGTAAGTGAAGTGATATGTATAAGAATTTTAGATATTTGTTCGATTAGTATTGATTTTAATTATATATATAGTGTTTAGTATATATATACTCACGAGAGAAACCAAGAAGAAAACAGAAGCCCTCGCAATCCTTTCTTTTTTTCCTTTCTTCTATTTCAAGGAAAAATGAAAATCTAATTGTTAGTGTTTCAAAAAAAAAAACACAAAACACAAATCATCATTTTTTTTATAGATCTAAATTTCTATTTGAGAAGTGACAGAAGGGAAAACTTGCTCATTGCTACGCTATGGTGCTAGTGAGCTAGTTTTCGAAGCGATGACTTGAGCAAAAATTTTATCGTTATTAATCGTGACGCCGTAATCGGTTGTTAAAACTACAACGGAGATAAGGGCTCCTTCCAAACTTTTAGCTTGCATTTAGGATATTATTTATGATTTTGTGGAAAAGAAATTTGATGTATTTGAGGTGTGATTTTGTGGAAAATGAATTTAATTCGTTTATGTGTGAATTAGTGAAATATGTTTTCGGTGTGTTTTGAGGTGTGGTTTGTGGTGATCCATATTTGATGTGATTTATATGTTCATAATTATTATTATAAATTTTTGAGATGTAATTTATTTGCGGATTTTGTGAAAAATGAATTGATGAAATTTGGTGGGTTATGTGTAAAAATGTGGAGTTTTGAAATTGGTTGAGTTATGTGTTGGAAATTTAATTGAGGTACTATATGTGTGTTGTGGAATTGAATTGATTGTTGTTGGTGTGAATTGACGGTAATTAAATTTGATGTATTTGAGTTACGTAATGAGTTATTTTCAAATAAATTAGTTTGAACTGAAATTGAAATTTTACAAAAAAATTAGAGTTGTTAAAGTTGTGAAAAAGTTAATATTTTAACTAAGTAAAAGAGTTTGAGCAAAAAGATAGATTGAAATTAAAAATGGTTAGAGTTTAAAATGTTACTATATTAATTATTCTTGGACCGAGTTTAAAAAGAAAAAAAAAAGTTTAGAGTATTTTATTAACTCAAAAATTTCGGGTGCTTTAATAGTCGAGTGTGTGTAAGTGAAATTTGGGCAATGTTTATTTTTTTTTAGTTTTAACTAAATAATATAGATTATTTCGTTTTAAAAGTTTGGCGTGTGAGAAAGATTTAATTTTAGGAATTCTGTTGTGTGTGGATTAATTTTATTGTGAACAAATTGTTATAAATATTTATGTTTATGTAGCTAGCTCCTTAAGTCTCGAAAAGGAATCGAGACCGTTGGCACCGAGTTAGCGGTGGAGAGAACTCTGATATATTAATGTTGTTGTGGTGATTTATGGTTGAAAATTTTGGAGATTGAATATGGGTGATTAATGTTTGGTGAAATTGATGTGTTCATAATTAATATTTTGAATTTTTTAGAAGAAATTTATGTGTGACTTGGTGGAAAATGAATATAATTTAATTTATGTGTGGATGAAATTTGGAGATGTGATTTATGTGTGGTTGTGGAAATTTAAATTGGTGTGAATAAATATGTTTGAGTGTGCTCTGTGTTGTATTTGAAAAAATCATTAGTGTTAAATGAGGATTAAAAATGAGAATATTTTAATAGTTGCATTTACTTAATGATTGTGGTGAAAAGAGTCAGAGTATGCTCATGCATTTTATTGTATATAGTAACCACGATGGGGCCATGGTGATAGTGGTGACCGTGATGGGCCACGAGATGTTGGTTCATCTTATCCTTGCGGGGATTTTCGCGTCGTGTAGGTCTGTGATAGACTACACATTTTTAGTAAATCGTGCTGACCCGTGATAGGTGACACCTCGGTAAATAGTACTAGTCTATGATAGGCGGAACGTTTACGATTTACGCTTTTTAGTAAATCGTGTTGACCCGTGATAGGTGACACCTCGGTAATTAGTATTGGTATGTGATAGGTGGTACAATTATGATTTGCGCCCCTTCGAGGAGGGTTTTAGTTGGAATTCCGAAATTCATGCATTTTGGGCATATATGCGTTACATTAGGGTGCTTGGCACGCGAGTCATGTTTGATATAATGTGATGATTGCCTATGTATACTAAGTTGTTGTTGTGATTGTATCGTAATTGGTGAGTGTGATTGTTTTGGATTTGTTTGTAAGTGTTGATTGATTGTGAAAGCATTTCGAAAACGAATTCTGCATTTTTCTGCAGTTTTATTCGAATACAAGTAGGTTATAGTCGAATACAGTTGTCCTGATTTTTCTACTGACCTACAAAATAACATCGTATTCGAATACAAGGATATTGTATTCAAATACGACAATGTATTTTGGTTAAAAACTTCATTTTTCAACTTTGATTATGCATGTTTGGCATATGAAAACCCTTTCAAAGAGTATGCTAAGTTGAAAGGTTATTTTGTGCAATTGAAATTTAAATGCTATGTGATATTTGTTAATTTCGGTTGGTGAACCTTTACAATTATTGTGGAAATTTGGGTTTTGCCCTCAAATGAGAACCATGATATTCCCACTAGTTAGTACCCTGTAGATGGGAAGGTAGGTTGGACACACATGACTGAAGCTGTGTCAGGAGGATCTTGCGAAGCGCGTGGAGATCATCCAAGTTGTAAGTTTTTTTGTAGTATGATCAGATTAGACGGTTGTATAGGGACTAGAGGTCTTTCTTTTGTGGATGTACTTATTGTATATTGGAAGACTATACCTATACCAATTTTGTCAACTAGACTTTTATTTTGATTGGTCTATGTACCACTTTTTGATATGATGTATGGATGGCAATTAGACCCAAACTCAATGGGTACCCGCAAAAAAAATTCACAATAGGTAGAGTAAAAACCCGCATAATGGGTATGGGCACGGGGACGGGGACGGGTAATTACCCGCAAAATTAAGCGGGTATGGGTACGGGTACGGGTACTATATTACCCACCCCGCACCCGCACCCGCATTTATATAAATATATTATTTATTTATTTATTTATTATATTAATATTTAGTTTAATTAATTATTTTCCTTTATGTTTTAATATCTTTTAATATCATTGGACCATTACAATATTTATAATCAAATCAAAACATAAACGTTAGCAAACTTTTTAAGAATTTGATTATGATGAATAGTTAAATAATTGTGACTTTATAACTAAGAATTATATCTTATTAATTGTGTCTTTATAATTATACTTGCAACTTATAAATTGTTTTTACTGATCTCAAATAATATTGTTGTAAGACTTGCAACTTCATAAAGTATTATTATGAATATTTAAATGTGTATTGTAACGAGTGTTCACTTGAAATGTTTTGAGTTAGAAAATATTTTGATTGATAATATTTTATGATTTAATTTATGATATTTGGATCATTTTTAAATGGGTAAATATCACATATAGTCTCTTAACTTAATTTCAGTTAACGTTTTAGTCTTTTATCTTTTTTTCCCCCCGATTTGGTCCTTTATTTTAATTTTAAGTGATAATTTGATCTTTTATGCTTTACAATATCAACAATTTTATCCTTATTTTTTGCAAAAATTCATCAAAAATTTCAAACAAAACACATAAAATTAATTATCATCCTCAATATAATGTAATTTCTTCAAATTTATAACTTAAATATTTAAATAAACTCATATTTTTATCTCTAACAACATCAAATAAAGAATGACAAATATGAGTTTATATGAAGTTTTGAGTTACAAATTTGATAAAGTTTATTTTATATTAAATAATATAACTAAATTTATGAGTTTTGTTTGAAAATTTTGATGAATTTTTGAATTTTTCTAAAAAAAAAAGGATAACATTGTTAACATTTTAAAACATAAAAGATTAAATTGTCACTTAAAATTAAAATAAAGCACTAAATCGAAAAAAAAAAAAGATAAAAGACTAAAACGTTAACTGAAATTAAGTTAAGGGACTATAGGTAGTATTTACCCTTTTTAAATTTAATCACAAAATAATATTTATTTATCGATTTATTTTAGTTAAAGTGTGGGTAATGGGTATGGGTACGGGCACTTAAGTACCCAGAGGGTAAGGGTAAGGATATTAAAGTTGATACCCAAGAGGGTACGGACACGGGTATGGGTATTTTTTTAAACTGCAGGTATGGGTACGGGTACTATAGTACCCTACCCAAACCCTACCCATTGCCATCCCTAATATGACGTGGGGGAAGTTAAAATTCTTGGGACATTGCTTTTGTACAGGTCTCCCGAGAATACCCAAAGGGTATGAGCTATATCTGATAGGCCTCATAGCCCCGGTGTATTTGATGCTTGATTACTTTGGATTTTTATTTTAAAAATTATTCCGCTGCTTGTAAATATTTGTTGACTTTGTTGTTATGTTACGACTTAAATATTTTATCCATTAGTATTTCCTTCTTAATTTCTTCGATTTTATGTATTTGTTTTGAAAAAAAAAACTAGATTCGCGCTGTTAAAAATCGGAATGTTACAATAAATAGGTCAGACCATAGGCTCTTGACGAACAAATTAGTTTATTCTCATCTCTAAGTATAAGTAAGGGTGGGAATATGCCAGACTAGACTTTGAAATAAGTCTGACCTACGATTAATGCTTTAAGTCTTTGTGTGATTTATAGTTTATCATAAGTTTTTTTTTTCTTTTTTCGGACTGATCTAGCCTAAAAGCCTATTTCACATTAAAACACTTAATTAGTATATTTTAGATTATTTTAAATAGGCTAAACTATATCTTTATGTATATAAAAAAACTAATAAAATAATAAACATAAGAAAAATTAATAAAATTATAACTAGAAAGTTGGCAACAACTTTTAAAAAAAAATAAACTCATAATTAATAAATTTAAAATAATAAATACTAATATTAATAAATAATAATATAAAATAACAATAAATATTTTGAAACTGATCTATTTAAATTAATAAATTTTTAAAAAACTTGAATATTTAAAAATTTTAAAAACACCTATTATAAAAAAGGACATAGAAAATATTTTGATATCAAAGTGAATTTTTTATAATTACATCGTATTTTAAAAAATTTAACTTTTGTTAAATTTCAGTAATTTATTGTAGTTGTATTCATACTCGTCATGGTACTAAAATTATACACCTTGAGTAGGTATGTTGTGTATAGTTGGTGTGTACTAAATCTAGTGTATCGTATGTATATACTAAAAAATTGTAGAAAATCCACCGTTTTACTAAATATTTTAAAGTACTATTTATAAAAAGAAAGATTGACATACTTATTAAAAATAAGACTTAATGGAATTTAATATTTTTTTAATTCAGGTAAAAAAAATAAAATACAACTGCTAGTGTACTTTAATTATAATGGCCATCTTTCACAATATTAACGATTAATGGAAGGACAATTTTTGGACAATGACATTGAAGAAAATAGATTAGTCGGTAGCATTATTTTTTAACTCAATCACAAATGAAAGTATTTAATTGTATATATACTAAGAATACTGGTTAAATGCATTTAATTTTTTTTTTACAATAAAAATATTTACAGTTTTTATTTAATTTTGAATTAAAACTTATTAAGTTCAAAGATATTTTAATGATAAAATATCAATTAAATAGTTTACTAATTTTATTTATATTTTCATCCACCAAGTGTGACTACAACACTTTGTAGTTTATATTTATTCCTAGACAGAGTATGTTTGTTATTTAAAGCCAATAATTTTACTCCTTCTATCCTAAATATAAATATAACAACTTATGATATATTTTTCACGATATACAACAATTTATGTTTGCTTAAAGCCATTATATTAACTTTTCTTGGTTCAAGACTATACAGTAGTACTCCTTTAGTCCTTATTTTAATGTGGTCGACGATTCTATAATAAATATCGGTATCACTTAAAATTTATAGATAATTAAAAATATAATATTCATAACAATATCATTTATTAATTATATTTTAAAAATTGATATTTATATATTAAATACATGATTTTTTTAAGTATATTAAAAAAAATTGATGTATAATTAATGTGTATAATTTATGTATGTCTATTTTGGGTATTTAATGTTTCATGTACAATTTTATATACAAGAGTGGATATGAAAAAAGGTCAATAATTAAAACGATAATTAAAACATTGGTTTTGATGTTTTTTTTTTCTCCTCTTAGAAATTCGACAAAAGGTGGTACTAAATCATCCTTTTGTGTATAAACGCCTTTAATGCATGTATACTACTTTTCATACAGTAAAAAAAATTGTTAGTATTAATTATGGATATATTTGAAGAATAAATGTATATAAAAATTTGTAAATGGTCATATATTCAGGGCTAAACAAATATATCAAATGGTATTTTAATTGAGGAAGGAAAAAGTCTTAATAAGAGATATATTTGAAAAAGATTAATAATGTATCTATAAAATTTACAAACGGTCTTTATATTTAGGGACAAACATATATGTTAAAAGAGTCTTTATTAAGAAAAGAAGAACCAATATTAGTATCAAAAGGGATTAGACTCCCTAAACATGGTGAGCCATAATTCAAATTCCGATTGAGTGGAAGTACTCATATTTAGTGTCGTACACGTCTTGAAAAAGACTTCAGTGAAAATAGTTTATCAATCATCTCTTTCACTTTCTTTCTTTATCTCTAAATATAAGACCCTTTATAACTTTTACCTGTTTGAGGCAAAATCCCAACAAGTGCTTCAAGTAATTTTATTTCTCTAACTGTGATTCTGACTATGTTGCAATTTAACTTGTGTTTTTGAGTGATTTATTCAAAGATAAATGATCAAATACATTCATACAAAAATCAATGATCTCACAACGAAAAAAATCAAGAACATTATGTTTTACTTGAACAGGAGATTGATCAGAAGAACATTTTGGTTATTCTCTTTTAAAGACAAAATTAAGATAGATCACTATCCACAGTCCAAAATTCAAGTTAACAAGTATCAAGACTGCTCAAATCAATAATCAAGTCCATAACTCGAGCTGAAGGTCCAAAGAAGCAAAATAGCCTCTAGATGAATGACTAGATTGATATCCACATTGATGAGCAGTAAGCAAGGACAACAAGAACATATATATATTGTTGCTGCATCTTCTTGGAGAAAACCCAACATGCTTATGAGATAAAAGACTGATATTTCACAACCATTCAATCACTCACCCACGTTTTTCATAAAACATAGAACTAAGAATGTTTTGGTTTTATAGAAAAATATTATGGACCACGCACATGTGTTTAATAGAGTTCATTATGAAGCAACAACTTGCAGAGGTTTAGTAACAACTATATTGAGCCTTTTAACCATATTATCATCTATAAAAGGAACATCAATGAAAAGACAATAACAAGAGTCTATTAAGAATATAATTTTTACCGAGGTAATCATTAACCTCCCATTAGGTTAAATCTGCATCATTTTTATCCTTTTTTGTTTGTCCAACTGTTTCTGTGACCACTGGAATGTCATATTTCAAAATGTTTGCCACATTTTTTATAGTTAAGAAAAATAATATCTTTTGTTGCCATCGTTTGAAGTGACATCCCTCAAATTGAAATGATTTATTGAAATCACAATTAGAGGAACTAGATCCAATAATCTCTTCAGTTGAAATGGAAGAAAGAAACATCTTAAAATTGTTGTTTTCTGATTTCAAATACCTTTTTTGAAAAATTATTTTCAACCACCAAATATATTACTGGGTTGAGTCATTCTCTTTAAGACGTTTTGCAACATTGTCTTAAATTGTGCAAGTCAGGCTATCAACCACAATATCCTGAAGATAAAATAAAAACCCAATTACATTGTATCGATGTCTCGTAGATAAATAGCCCAGTTGCATTGCATCGGTTTTACTACTGGACTATAGAAAATGGTTCCATAATTACACCCTCTAAATATGGTGAATAAGATCATCATAGTATGGTACTATGACCACTCAAGAATATGAAAGGACAAACGATTTATGTTAAGGAGTAGAAAGAAAATTTGGGAGGAAGAAGAAAAAGGAGAGGGAGAAAACTCAATTTTTTTTTGAAGTTCTTGGTGTATCTTCTAAATTGAGAGGGATTCTCTATTTACAGAGGAATTATGTAACTGACAGCAACAAAAATTATGGCCCATTTGGTCTTATCCATGACGAAAACTATAACAGCCCCACCCTTACCGTTTTCGGCACTATTAATCACGACCTTCTCGTCCTTTTTCCACCCGTTGGAAATAGTGAATTTTTGCCTTTCTCGAGAATCAAACTCGGTACTTGGGGGATAAGTACCACCGTCCATTAATTCCCACTACCAATTCAACTGGGGGATAAGTACCACTAGTGGGAATGAATGGACAGTGATACTTATTCCCCAGGTACTGAGTTCGATTTCCATGGAAGACAAAAACTTGCTATTTCCAACGGGGGGAAAGGGGGTGAGAAGGTCGTGATTAACAATACTGAAAATGGTAATTGTAACAAGCTCAATTGGTAATGGGAAAGAATGGACAATGATACTTATCCCCAATTACCAGATTCGATTTCCGCGGAAGCTAAAAACTCGTTATTCTCAATTTCACTAGGTTAACGAAACAACCACACACAAAATAAGAGGAGTGCATAACATATCAGATCAATTGTTGTTGAATCAGTGGAAGGAAAAAATGTGTATAAACACATGTCGAATAATTTTAGAGAGTAAAACACACACATTTAATTTAAATATTAGTTTTTATATATTTTTAGATACTAAAAAATAATACATCACTTAACCTAAGTCCAGCCCAACTGGTCAGACAGGTGATGATGACAGCACGGACGCGCGTATGTGGTGGTCAATATAGATGTGTTCTCTTTCCTTTGCAAAATGGGGTACCTCTTGGGGTACTTTTCAAAGGAGATATCTCCAATTCATAATCACTAATAATGTATGATATCTCTCATACGTGAGACTTTTTTAATTTTTTCAATTCACTCTACATTGACTCTGTTGTTTCAACTTCATTTCCAAAAATTAATAAATGAAGGGTAAAAATGACTCAACTAATCTAAATTTATTATTTTTTTAATATATGTTAAAGTCTAGAAGAATCAAAGTAAGGAAAGAAGGATTACTAAATTATCTTGGAGAATGAAAAGTTAATGTTTAGTACATCTATATACAAATACTCATTCCTGAAGGAATCATAAGAAAATGTATCGAATTATGCATATTAAGAAATATTGTTGATAAAGTTTAATGCATGCAATCTCAATAAAAATTAAGTTTATTATCTAAATTACTACCAATGAGTATAATTGAGAATGTAAAAATTTATAATATTTTTGTCCCTCAATATATGATTTAATTGACCAAATTACTGATATTAAGAAAGTGAGTTATTAGTATTAAGTTTTTTTAGAATTGAAATTGTTTTTATATATTTATCATTGAAGAGAGAATTAATTAATGTTTATTTCATAGTAGTGATCGTTGATTATTGAAAAATATGTAAATTTAAAGAGAGTTTTATATTTCATTGGTCTCATTTTAATTGTGTATTTTTGAATTGTGTGCGATTCTAAAACAAATAATTATTAATTGCAGTTAATTGAAAAATTTAATGAATTGATATACAGTAAATAAATGTATTTTAGTTTTTTTAAAAAAAGTTGTTGTTGTATTAATAATATAAAATGACAAATAAGAAAATTGAAATAAGCTAGAGAGAGTAATAAATAAGAAAGAGAATTCTCAAAAGATCTTATATTTAGCGACGAAGATAATATTAAATAAGAGATAGTGGAGACATTTTATCATTAAATCCTCCATCCAAAATGAAATATTAGCACAAAATGATGGTTGAAAATTTTAAATTAAAGTTTTAACTAAATACATTAGTCATTCAACAATAAATTTTGCTTATATTCAGTTTAAAAGGAGTAAAATAGAAATTATTGAATTTTAATTATATTATATTTTTAAAAATATAAACTAATTATACTTATATTTATTTTTATAGAGAGTAATAATCCAATAATAAATAAATACTAATTATAGATATTAATTACACTGTCAAATGAACATAAACTTTTGGCATAACAGATAAACTTTTGGGATAACACCTCTCGCAGTTCTTTTATTTAATTTCAGTAACAATTCATTTTTTGTTCAATTTAATATTTTATTTAATTTTAATAAAAATTTGAAAATTTATTTTTTTAAATATTAATAATGTTATTTTTTTATACTAAAACTTAGAAAATTAATAAATTTTTTTAAATAAATCTCATAAAATTCATTACCAATTTCAAAAAAAATTATATATTCATCAAATTCATAATTTAAATATTCAAATAAATTTATAATTCAATCTCCGATAGCATCAAATAAAATATAAAAAAATGAGTTTATTTAAAGATTTGTGTTATGAATTTGATAAAATTTTCATTTTGTTGAAGATAATCCTTTATTTTATGTGTTTTCTTTAAAAATTTTAATAAATTTTATGAGTTTTTTTTGTTAGAAAATGATAATACTTTTGACATTTTAAGATATAAATAATTAAATTATATTTAAAATTAAATAAAAAATCAAATAAAAAAAAGATAAAAAAAACTGATAAAATATGAATTTAGTAGAAGATATTATGTTTAAAATTTTATAAATAGAGAAAATATTTATTTGGATAACGCTAATAAACATTTGTTAAAGAAAATTATTTTATTAATTTTAATAATTTGAAAATATAAACTATACAATTTTTTATATTTTTTATACAATTAAATTTTGAATAAAATATTTTTTCTTTAACAAATGTTTATTAGCGTAATCTAAATAAATATTTTCTCTGTTTATAAAATTTTAGACACAATATCTTCTAGTAACTTCGTATTTTATCAGTTTTTTTTATCAAAAGCATTTATTATTATTTCCCTCTTTAATAATGTAAAAACATTTTTTTCATTTGATTGGGTGCAAATGTATGCCTTTTGCTTGTCTCGTGAGATGTGAAGAGGGCAACATATGGGACTGTGAACCCAAAAGGGACAGGACAAGAATGCCACATTGATAATTTTTGTCTCCTAAAGTGGGGTACCCCAATTATGAGAATGCACGAGGGAAGTACACTTTTCATTATGGTTAATTAATAACACAATACAAGCCGTTGCGACACGCATGTTTTTCCACCTTAAGGTTGTTGACGACGCGGGAATGCAATGCTTTATGGTCTTCACTCATGTTAATTGTCTCAGTTATTGTTTAATTAAAGTTGTACTTGTTTTTTAATAAAATAATTAATTTTATTTATTTTAATGATTAAATAAAATTTTATTTATTGAAATATTTTTATTAATTATCATTAATTAAATTTTTTTGATGAATAAGAATATAATAAATAAATAAAAAATGATAAAAAAAATGACAAACAAGATGGAGGGAGTACTAAGTAGTAGATTTATAATTTAATTGTCATTTTCAATTAGTGTAGAGAGTTTCTTATGTTGAGATAACATAAATATTAATTGATATGACTTTAAAATTAATAAAGATTAAAATTAAATATCTCTAACAATTGTGATTAAATTGATAATGTAATTTTTTTTAAATAATGATGTATATAAATTAAATTCATCTATTTAATGTATCAATTTTATGTGTAAATATTATTAAAATATTATTTATATATGAATGTATTTAATATAATTTATATATCTTAAGATAAATTAGTAGTATTAATAAAAAATATATTTGAAATAAAAAATAATATATAAACTTAGTAATTTGAAAGGGTATTTGTTTTTAGAAAAATATTTATTTTATGAAAAGTGCTTATAATTAGAGACAAATATATTATATATTTATTTCATTAATTTAAAAAAAATATAGTTTAATGTTTTTGTACATATATTAAAAAATAAAATAGAAACAGAGAATAGTTTTTTTGTGAAATTATTCTCATTAGTCATTTGTGTGTGTTTTTACTATGGTAAAGCAACGTAAAATTAATGATTTGGATGTGTATATATTACATTCTACTCTCTCCGTCATTAAATATAAATCTTTAATGTAAATTTCATCTTTTTTTTAAGTTAATATTATAGTTTATGTGTATATTTTATATAGAAGAATGACTAAAATGTTTATTGTGTATTGATGTTTTTAATATTGATTTTTCGTATCTTAAGATAAATTAATAGCATTAATTAAAATTATACTTAAAAAAATAATAAATGCATCTAGTAAATTTAATAGAGACTTATATTTAAGGATTTTTGTTGTTGTCAACTAGTGCATATAGTTAAGAACAAGGGAGTGGTTATTAAATGGTACAATTGGAAAAATATAATGAAAGATACATTGAAATTACATTCATTTCAAAAAATAATTTTTTTAAGCTAAATTTTTAAGAAAAAAGGAAAAACGGAAAAACTTAGGAAAAAAAAAAAAACTATAAAGAAAACATTCAAATTTTTTTTATCAAATTAAGCTGGTTTTCTAACCCTTCGACGGGTATTATAAAACTTGACTTCCTCTGATATATATATTTTTTTACCTTAGAAATTACATTTATATAAGACTTTTCACTAGCAGTAAAATAATTATGCAAGTTTTCTTCACCGGTATATCTTCTCCCATTTATTTCAGTAGCATCTCTATCTTTAAAATAATGTCGCAATACCTCTAAATCTTGAGCATCCATAAGATTTCTATTATCATTAATGACAATAATATTTCGATGTGCCATAATAGCCACCATAGAAATTGAATGTAAATTAGCTTTCAAATTAGAAAGATTTTGATGATTTTGAATAGTGTTTTCCTATTACATTAAGAACATTGTGAATTGCGATAAACTGATTCTAAAGATATTGTGAATTGCATTTTTAATATTCACATCATCATCTAACTACAAAGATGTGTAAGTTGAGTCAGATGAACTACTACCTAAGACCTAATGAAACACCTTATTAGGTGAAAAAAACCTTAAAATCAATACTTTCCTCATTACTAAAACCAAGATTCTCATTTAAATATTTATGAATAAAGCCCAAAAGAGGATTAGTATTACAATACTCATTTACCAACATAGTGTTGTTGGTAACTTGATTTCATATTTATCACTAATTTGTTGCTAATCAACAAATTTTTGAATCTCTTTGAAAACTTCACATGTTTGTTTATTTATTGATTACCACTAGTTAGTCCAGTCTTAGACTTTGGAACATAAGCAAGTTTACTAGAAAGTGACATCTCATTGACCAACTTAATTCTATGCTTAACTAATTCGTTCAAAGATCCGACACCCATTGTTTTACATTCCTCTAAAGAGTGCCCGATATGTTGGCAAAAAGAAAAAAAAAATGGTAATCTTTCAAATTCTAAATCAACAAAGAAATCGTAACCTTGTCTTTCCCTCAAAATTTGATCATGTAGTTGTTGAGATAAATCAATCATCACTAGAACACGAGCGAAGTGACCAAGAAAACACTTACTTCTAGATTCATATAGAGCCATAAGAACTCCAACTTCTCTAGCTATCGGTGGACAAAGTTTGGTTATGAACTAGAATTGCATGAAAACCAAACCAAATAGATTTTCAGTTCAACCAAACTAAACTGGTTGTAGTTCACCTTGACTCAAACCGAATTGATTTTTTAAATCAGTGAATTGATTTAATAGTTTGAACTGAATTGGTTTTAATTTAACTGTACTTGTTCAAATTAGCTTGAACTGTTACAATATGCAAAGGTCAAAATGTGATAAGAATTAAAAATGTGATTCGAATTGCCAAAGGTCAAATTGGCTTGTTCAAATTGGCTTGAACTAAATTGGTTTTAATTTAAAATGTGATAAGAATTAATTTTTACTCTATCCAAGTTGTGTAAATAACAAAGGTCAAAATTTACAAGAAGGAAATATAGCTCCCTTGAATTATAATTTGATGCTTTAAACATACTACAAAAGGAAAATCCAAGTACATAAAAGTGCTGCTTCTGGTTGTTGCCTTTACTCTAGTAAACTTGGTTCTAGTTATTGTTTCTGGTCCAATAATTCTACCTCTAGTTACTCCATGCCTTTGGTCAATTAATAATGCTTCTGGTAATTGCCTCTACTTTTGGTCAAGACACCATGCCTCTGGTGTGCATACTTCAAGGTCCAGTACATTGTATTTCATCTAAAGTTGAGTTCCAAAAACACTTAGAAAGATTCTAAGTTTCAGTTTTACGGTCAACAACTAGAATTGAACTCAACATATATATTTTTGAAGACACAGAAGCACCACGTTGAAGGATAAGCAAACTGTACCATGAAGGATACAACGTTATTCTTTGAAGGACAAAGGCAATGCTGCAAAATATTCTATAAATAGAACTCGATTCTAAATTCAAATAATAGAAACAATCACTACAACTTACAACATTCTTTCAAAGTGAAACAATCTCAAATTAGCAAGAAAAAAAAAGCTGAGTTAAAAAATTGTCAATTTTATCTAAGTGTTTGAGTAAGAAAAATCTGAGAGCTTATTCTATAAACATCCTCTAGTTAGAGAAAAAATTCTGAAGCCCACAAATAATTCTTTTTGAAACCAAGCCCATTAGTGACTGATTATGTTCCTCAACGACTTGACGACACTAAGCTGAAAGTTGAGAAGACTTGTTAGAACTCGTAAACTCAATCCTATAGTGATTGTCCTTTCCTTAACAACTTGACGGTACAATGTTGGAGGTGAGAAGATTGAACACAACCATTATGACTAACCAAGTGTGCAAGTTTAAGTTCTAAATATAGTGGATTAAATATTTTATAGGAAGGGATTTGATGTAGCTACTAAGTTAGTAGTGAACCGAGATAAAATTGTTGGCTAATTTATGTTATCATTTTTAGGTTTATCACTTCAATTGCTTTAAGCTATTTGAAATATTTCAAAAACTGTAAGCACAATTCAAACCCTCTTTCTTGTGTTTCTTGATCAAAAAGTGGTATTAGAGGTCGGTCTCAAGGATGATCACTTAACCTTGTTTTGAGTAAAGATATGAATTTTTTTTTGTCTAACTGTGGTGAAGAAAGTTTTGGAGGTAATGTAAACATGCCTCCCTTGTTTGATGGAGAAAGGTTTGAGTACTTAAAAGACAAAGTCAAGAAGTTCTTACATCTCTCATGATCCTGAACTTTGAGACATGACAGAAGATGGCTATGTTGCTCTAACAAATGATAAAGGTATTAAAATAGCCAAAAAAGATCTTAATGCTAATAAGAAATATCAATATAAGCTGCATCACAAAAGCCATAAATTTCATCATCAATGCTATCACTTTCAAAGAGTTTGACAAGTAAAGCAACAAAGAAACAATCAATAGTATCTTTGATACTTCTGTTCTGAATATGAAGGAAATAAGTAGGTGCAAGAGACCAAAGCAAATCTTCTTGTCAGAAAGTATGTCCACTACTCATCCAAACCATGTATGTAAATTTTTAAACTCACTTTATGGACTTAAACAATCTAGTAGAGAATGATTTACTAAATTGTTCATTGTCTTACTTTGTAAAGGATATATTCAATCTTCATATGATAATCAATCAAGTCGACCATGTTCTGAATTTTTATCATTTCATCTAAGACAAAAATAAATATATAAATTTTGTTAATTTTATGAATAATGGATATGAATGAATAGTGTATTTTCATCTTTTCTTTAATTTATTAAAAGCTCTCCTAATTATTGTGTGTTTTGATATATTATTAATGTGGTTAGTTGATATAAAAATGAGTATTTTCTCACTATATATTATGGATAACTATTGATCTTTCTTTCCAATGGTATAATATTATACGTCATGAAAAATACACAGATAAAATAAAACTAACAAAGATGATTAATTACATAATATCCTCTTCATTTCTCGCATCACAAATGGTTAGTTGTTGAAACAGAAAAAAAATGCAAGTGTGTTTAATAAAATGTAAAAAGACAAAGACATCATTTTCTATGATTAAGCAAGCACCCAAGGCATGAAAATTGATTACTCATGCAAGGCATGCTTTGACTCTCAAATATTGAAACTAATACTTTTACTCCGTACCTAATCTTTGATCTTTTAAATATTTTATGTTTGTCCTAAAATTTTGTTTTTTTTAGAAAATTAAAATATAATTGATGATGTTTTTTTTTAAAAAACTCAAAAGTATGCATTGTATAAATTTTATTTTTATTTAATAAAAAAAGATAAAAAAGACTAAAATATCATAATTTATTATTTCTAAATATATATCAAATGCTAAAAGGATCAAAGGTTTCAGTTGGAGGGAATATTTGCTACTAAGTCGCAAATATGTCATTCTAGTAAAATATATATTCCAAACTACATATATTAATAAACTATTAATAACATATTTATTATTTTATCTTTTTCCAACTCTTTTCATTTATACTACTTCTAGTTACTATTATACTAAACTATTGACATAGGTCACTGTTGAAAACAAAAGTGAATTAATTTTGATTTATTTAATGTTAGTATTTTTAATAAAAAGATATTTAATATTAAATATCATTCAAATAAATAATTTAGTAAATTTGATTTATATTTTACATGAAATTTTATCAATAAACATAAAAATAATTTATACAATATTAATAACTACATTTATATCAAAGTGAGATATAATTTGAAAGTCAAAGTGATTTATAATTTGAGAAAGAAAGAGTAATTGGGAATGGTCGGTCACACACAAATGTAGAGACACAGCGCATAGCATGCAAAAGCAAAGCTTATAATTAAAATATACAACCGACCATGGACCCATTCATTTCTTATCTTCATTGGGAACTCTCATACTTAAAAAGAAAAAGAAGAAGAAGAAAAAGAGACATGACCTAATCACCTTAATAGAAAGTTCAACTGCCATTATTATATTTCACTTCAATGATTTGTGCTACGATTTGTGTCTTATTTCATCCATGATTTCACAACGCTCTTTTTAAACATAAAGAATGATTAATAGTCGTAATTTGATTTATTTCTATATTTTTATTTCCTTGTGACGAGAACATCAATGTCAATCGTAGACATCAAGATAAAACCTTCTTTCTTGTAAAAAATGAAATAGTATATTGACTCAATTCAAAAATATTCTAAAGTCCCATTTAGGAGTTATTTCTTAAAACAACTCTATTTTTAAAATTATTTATTTAAATATTACTTTTTGAAAATTATTAATCAAAATATATTATTTTTTTTTAATTCACAAGTCGCCACTTCAAATTGTGACTTTTTACGGAAGCTCTCATTTTAAATGACGACTTCCTAAAGAAATTTAAAAAAAAATAATTTTTTTTCAATTTTTATTCAAATAACAAATATATATATATATATATATATATATCTTATTAATGAATTAAATATCATAGAAAAATAATTTAAAGTTGATAAAACAATTCTCCATAATGATTTTTATTCCTAAAAAAATACAGAAAAAAGAACATGGTTCTTCAAAAAAAATTTAAAACAAAGAAAAGAAATTCAGAATGAATTTTATGACTGTATTTTACAAAATATAACCCATATTTTATTTTTCGATTGGTTTGAACATTATGTAACACAAAACCAATTTTCTTACCAATTCAAACAAAACCAAAATTCAGTAAATCCCATAACAATTAGAAATAAAACTACAAAATGGAAAATGTCAATTGGTATGAAAATACAATCTGAACATCCACCATTAAGACAAATCGTAGTAACACACTTAGAAAAGTCAATAGAAGTTGCACCTTTCAAAATCCCAAGTGATAGTTCAGAAAATGATTTTAGACATATCCTTCAACAAAATAATTTTAGGAATGTCCATCTTAGAGCAATTGCAAAGCAATTAACTAAGATAGAAGAACAACAACAGATTACTGCTGTTTCCCCAACTGAGACAACATATTCAAAACTAGAAAACCCAGTTTTTAATCCTTTTCAAATCCAAAAAACAAGCCAATAACTGTTTAGACAAGGAAAATCAGAATTTACTCAAGCCTTACATGACCAACTTAGTAGGATAAAATATTCTTACCTCTACACCATTGGTAGCTAAGGATACCTTAGAAAAAACTGTTACGACTTTAGACTAGGTTTCTAAAGATGAACAAGAAAAACAAAACCTGTGTAGACTCCAATGGCAGAAAGGTCAACCTTTAGTCATGGTTACAACACCAGACCTATATATTGAGAACAAACCTAACGTCCTTTCTCAGTCTAAATTCAATGTCAGTATTGTCTATGAATGGAACGTAGATGGTATGTTTGAATACAACATCCTAAGTCTCCTTCAACAAATGACAATGGCATCAAATGCCTACAAATTCCAGACAAATACACCTTAAAACTTTCTTTATGGTTGTTAAGAAAAATGGATTGGTTGTTTCAAAGGAAAAACTTTCCCTTTTCTAAACTAAAATCCGTTTTTTAGGATTTTATATTTCTCAAGGCACCATAACCCCTATTGAAAGGTTCTTATTATTTGCGGAAAAATTTCCTGACAAAATTCTTGACAAAACTCAATTACAAAGGTTTTTAGGAAGTCTGAATTATGTCTTAGATTTCTGTCCAAACATCAATAGAATAGCAAAACTTCTCCATGATAGGTTAAGAAAAAACCCTGTCGCATGGTCAAATGAACACACTATAATAGTACAAATAATAAAAAAAACAAGTTAAAGAAGTACCATGTTTGCATATAGCTGATCCATCAGCCCAAAAAGTTGTTAAAACTGATGCATAAGATTAAGGATATGAGGGTATTCTAAAACAAAAATTAAATAACAAAGAATGCGTTGTTCAATTAACATTTGCACATTGGAATGACTGTCAAGTTTTTTTACGTCGCATTGATTGTAAATCAACAAAAGAAGTTTTACAAAAAGATGTTTAAAACATTGCATCAAAACAAATTTTTGCAAGATGGCAAGCCATCCTTAGTATTTTTTATTTTGAAATTGAATTTATTAAAGGAGACCAAAACTCAATTTCAGATTTCCTAACTAGAGAATTTCTTCAAAATAGGACTTGACTGATGCCCCGAAAATCAAAAATAATTGAAGTCCAAAAGGACAAGGCACCAGAAAATCCAAAACCTATCTATTATGCACAATCCATTAAATCTTGGGCACAAGCAGTTGAAGAAGAAGAAGCACAAAATCAAATCCAAAAATGGCTTGCCAACCAATAAATGACTAGACCTTAAAACTTCCAAGCAATAAAAAATTCAATTGAAGAAAACTTTCAACTACGAATCTATCTCCATGGAACTGCCATCTTTTCCGGGGCAAGAGAGGGGAGAATCTTCCTAAACCCCTTCTGAAAAAAAAATTTCAAAACCTTCACAAGAGGGATCATCCTGTAAAATGATTTCAAAATTCCCACAAGGGGAAACTTCAAAAATTATTTTAAATCCAAATGATTCTTAGCTTGCTTTATTTAAATTTAAACCAAAATATGAGTATTTTATCAAAACAAAATTTCAAAACTGTTGGAGAATAAAGGACCACTTTTATGACAAAAGTCCTCAATTGGTCATTTCAATAATCTTTTCAGAAGGCTGGTTTTTCAAACTCTGGGATTGATCAAAACCCCCACCTTACTACAAATCTATTTTTTAATTGAAAGATTCTATAACAATATAGGATAACCCAAAAGAAGGCCCAATAGCCTACTCAACAGCAAAATTCCACAACATAATTCCACCCTTAAAATGGGGATCAAACCTTCATACCCGAAAACAATTCCCATGAAATTTCAAAACCACAATAACCCACTGTAGGACATTCAATTAATGGGACTACCAACAAGCCTGGTATAATGCTTTCCTCATCCAAAACCAAAAATCTAGTCATATTTGGCTATTTTTCTTTAACCTTAACATGAACCCATCAAAAACCCCTCAATGATTCGTCCGTTGGTGAAAACTTTATGGTTCTATCCCTGATATCCTTCATCCGGAAGTTCAAGAAAGCATCCAACTATACAAAACCAACTAGAAACCCTCACACAGAGAACCTATTTTCCACCCTTTAATGCTTTTCACTACATAATTCTTCTTACCATGGGTTACAGCCTGGTGTTTTGAAATTGACCAACAACAAGCCCAAATAGTCCTCATTAGAAGATACAAAGCTAGATGGTGGACAAAATTTCCCATTCCTCTAATTATCAAAAAACAAGTTGTGTCCACATGGCTCAAAAAGCAAGGATTGCAAAAACGACAAACAATGCAAACCGAATTCCTGGCTCAAAAATCCTTTGCCCAAACATAGTTGGCAACAACTAAAACTGAAGAAGAATACTTTGAGATTATGGCCCAACTTCTCAAAAGAAAAACCAGTTCCTCAAATGTTTCCTGAAGTACTACTTTAGAAACTTCCATGAACTTTGGAGATGAAAATGAAGACGACTGTTTTGGTATCTTCACCCCTACTATTCCTTTATCATATCTGAACAAATTTCATCTTCAATTTTCTTTTGTAGTTCATAAATTTTTTGTTTTATAAAATTATTTTTTAATTGTTGTTGAATCTTGAGAAAGGAAACATCTTGTTTTAAAAAACACAAATGTTTTCCTTTTCCCTGGATTAGACAATTCAATTTATTTTTGTAAACAAAACAAGCTTTTAAATGATTTAAATTCTTTTTTCTGGGTTTTTCAATAAAACGGAAAACAATTTTGGTTTCTTTTGTTTTACAGGAAATACTATCATAATT
This sequence comes from Cicer judaicum, assembly GCA_037974835.1. Classification (NCBI taxonomy): domain Eukaryota; kingdom Viridiplantae; phylum Streptophyta; class Magnoliopsida; order Fabales; family Fabaceae; genus Cicer; species Cicer judaicum. The sequence continues at coordinate 1,848,033 of JBBPBS010001045.1, forward strand.
GACAGAATAGGGAGTTATCATGTTAATGAAAGGAGTCTATAGAATTTCAATATGAGTTATATTTTCTAATAATACAAAATGAGTTTTATTGAAACATTACCATTTTTAATGGAAGCTTCAGTTTTATTTTTTATAATCATGTTGGAGTTGTTAGCAGCAACAAGTTTTTCATTTGATTTTTGCAGAAATTTGTTTGGTTCAATGCTACTTTTTAAGAAATTTAAGTCTGCTCCCGTATCAAAATGTACAATTGTTTCAAATTTGAAATCTTCGGAAAAAACTAAATTGATTTTGATTAAATATTTTCTTGTTGTTATTGTTCTTAGAAAAAACAATAAATCTTCTGGGATTTCTTTAGGTTTTCAATTTTGTTTTCTAAGGGTAGTGAATAATCTTCATTTTCTCCTTCTTCTTCTTCCTGGTCAGAAGATATTTGATTTTGTACTTGGGAAATAAGATTTTGAAGAATATTTGAATCAACTTCTTATTTTTGTTTAAGAGTTTTTAATTCTTGTTTATAATTTTAATTTCCTCTTGCAGAGATTGGATTGTGATAGTGGTCTGGGATTTTCTTTTTGTTCCTAATATGTTTGTAAAATCATAAGTGGTTTTTGGAAGCAATTTTGATGAAGATGTGGAAGGTTGACTTTGTTTTGAATCAAAAGTATTTAACAGCTTTCTTGTTATTTGTTTTTGGAGTTTTGTATCTTCAACTTGCTTTATTATATCAAGAATTAATTCTTGATCTTTTGATAAAACATCGATTGATTTTGTTCTAGATTCTGAATTGCTAGGGGACTCAGATGTTCGTGATTCTTCAAACTACAAAGGTTTATCACTTTCTGACGAACTTATTTCAAAATCTATAAGTGTTTCTTCTTATGAGTTTTCTAAAAGTATTGCCTCAATTTTTTGAATTATTTGTTCATCGATTTTTAATTCAAGAAGTTTTTTTATTTCTTTTGCAATATCTTGAGATATGTCCTATTTGGCCACACTTATAACAAGTTATTTGTTTTGAAGTTTGAGGTTCGGACTTCTTATGCAAGGGTTTTTGCTTGTAAAAATTAGGTTTTCTTTAATTGTAGGATTTTTTGGGTTTAGAATTATAGAATTCATGTATGCCTGGTTTTGAGAAAGAATTTCTGTGAGGTTTTCTATAAGATTTGGAACAAGATCCTCCACAGTCTTTTGAAATATTTGTCGTAGGTATTTCAAACTGTTTGCATAAAGATCCTAGTTTTTGCCTAGTTCTTTTCATTTCCCATTTTAGATGTCTTTGAAGTTTTAAATCTTGGTAGATTTTTAAACCTTCCTTTTGTATGAAACTAACCAATTCCCCATAAGTAAATTGATTGTATGGGATTTGATTCATCCTATAGACTTCTTTAATTTTGTTTCTAACCTTTTCTTCTAAAAGGGTTGGGAGTCCTGTAAGGTATTTCTCCTTCTAGAAAGGTTAGTTTGAGCCTTCCCTGAGCATAACTCTAGTTAGGAAAGTGTTTTTGTAATTTTGAAATTCAGATAGTTTTTTACATCTGAATTTTGAAAGGAGTTATGCATTCTTATCTTTTAGGTGACATGGATCACCTATGAAGTAATTGTATTACTAAAGGGAATTTGGAGGAACCAGCCTCAGAATACCTGACACTGGAAGTTCTTGAAAAACTTAGTTTTACCCTTCCATCATTGTGTTGGATGACTTCCTTCAAGTTGTTGTTTGGTTTTGACTATTCAGGAGACTGTGGTTTAATAGCTCCTTCTGAATCCATTCTTCAAGAAGATCTAGATCTTTCCAAAGGATAGTCTTTTTAATAACAGTGTTTGCCTTTGTTATATCAGTTTGTAAAAATGAAGTTTCACCTTTTTTATTTTCAATATTTTTTATTGCCTTAAAGGTCGAAAACATTGCTTCGTAATGAACTCTGCAAATAATTGGTACATGAATAGATCCTGTTATCATTTTGTAATTATTAGTTTTGATTTGTAACATGAGAGGCTTTAAAATGTTTTGTCTTTTAAGGATAAAGAAAAATTTGGATAACATTCAAACCAAATAGGTCCTTGACATAACCTAGATTCAATCGTACTTATTATAGAATCTTAAAAGTCTAAGAACATTGCATCTCGTAAGACACATAGGATTACAATGTTTAATCCTTCCCTAGTTAGAAGTTTGATTCCAACTTGAACAAGACCTATATGTATGAAATTATAGTTCTTGTTGCGGTGTTTTTGTAGTGTTTTTTGAGAAAGACGATCTATTGTTTCAAAGAGATTTGAGAAAGGTACAACTATTCCTTCTGCTTTGATTACATAGTCGATTTTGAGAAGGTTTTTAAAAGACTAGCACTACAAGAAAAGGGGGCTTTTGTGAGGGCCAAAAGCCCTCACAAAGGGAAAAAAACAGCCACAAAGGTGGCTTTTGTGAGGGCTTTTGGCAGCCACAAAGAAGCTGGTCACAAAATTTTGTGAGGGCTTTTGCAGCCACAAAGGAACTGAAACACGTTGGCATTTGTGAGGGCTTTTACAGCCACAAAATTCAGGCATTTGTGAGGGCTTTTGCAGCCACAAAAGTTTGCCTTTGTGAGGGCATAGGCCACCACAACGGACAGGCTGAATTTGCCTGATCCAGCTTTTCTGAGGGCATAGGCCGCCACAAAATCCAAGCTGAATTGCTGACTAGGCATTTGTGAGGGGTTTTGGCAGCCACAAATCCCAACGTAATTAAACAATTAAATTTTAATTCCAAATTAATAGTTTATTAAATTATTATATAATAAATAAATATATAATTATAATATTAAAATTTAAATTATAATTAAATTAAATTTGAAATATAATTTAATTATAAATTAAATTTAATATACACACACATATATATATATATATAAATAAAACTAATGTTAATATAATTAAAAACAAAGATTAATTAATTAAATTAAAGATTAATTTAAATAATAAAATATTAAAAACAAAATATTTAAATTAGTAATAATAAAATATTTAAATATTTCAATTAATAATTTTAATTTTAATTATAATTAAACATTAATTTAAATTAATGTAAATTATAAACAAATTATAATTTAAATTAAAATTAAATTAAAATTTAAATAAAATTAAAATTAAATAGTAAATATTA
>JBBPBS010001045.1:1851601-1983839 GCA_037974835.1 Cicer judaicum
TTAATAATTATAATTATAAATAAATTATAATTTAAATTAAAATTAAATTAAAATGTAAACAAAATTAAAATTAAATATTAAATATTAAAATTAAAATTAAAATTAATAATTATAATTATAATTATAATTAAATATTAATTTAAATTAATAATTATAAATAAATTATAATTAAAATTAAATTAAAATTTAAATAAAATATTAAATATTAAAATTAATATAAATATTATATATAAAAACATAATATTAATAATAATTAAAGCTAGCTATAGCAATTATGACAAAATCAAATAAAACATGCATTCCAAAATTAACAATTAATGTCTTACAAACCCAAAATTAACAAATAATGTCTTACAAAGTGAAAATTAATTAAGCACACAATAATGTCATACAACCCAAAAATAATTTATTCAAATTCTTCAAAACACATCAATCCTCATAATAATTCGTCTGATCAGCTCCACTCCCACCATCATTATTTCCTGCATTCATACCCGACGAAAGAAGTCCCTCAAAAGTATTATGCATTTGTGTTGGAGGAGACATCATGCTTTGAAATTGAATTTCATCTTCAATGGCACCACCAGTAGTCGAAGGAGGAGCACTAGCTGGCTGAGGTTGATTTAAATCTGGTCTGATCAACCCAGCTGTTGGCATAGTTGGTCGGTATGCAATTTGATGATCTGGGACATGTTGATGTGAAGATGATGGAGCATACTGCATAACCCTTCATAAATGCAGCTTTGTTCCTTCTAAATGCATGATCAGCAGGTAAAAACCTACGATGCGAGTCAAACCACGATGTCTTCCCACCAAATTTTAAAGTAAATGCTTTCGTATCTTCCATACAAATAGGACAAGCTAGTTTACCATGGGTGCCCCATCCTAACAACATCCCATAAGCGGGGAAATCATTAATGGTCCACATCAATGCAGCTCTCATCATAAAATTTTCTCTCCGAGCAATATCGTATGTCAAGAAACCATTCCACAACCTCTTCAAATGGTCAATCAAAGGTTGTAAATAAATATCAATACCAGTTGTAGGATTAGAAGGACTTGGTATCACAGCAGCTAAGAACATATAAAGTTTAGACATACACATATCAGGAGGAAGATTGTAAGGAGTAACAATAACCGGGCAACAAGAATAAGGAGTAGACGATGCTTGTATGTAAGACGTAAATCCATCTGAGGATAATCCAAGTCTTACATTGCATGGATCTGACGCAAAATCAGGATGTATTTGATCAAAGTGTTTCCATGCCTGACCATCCGACGGATGTCGCAACTCGCCTGAATTTCTTCTATTCTCATAATGCCATGTCATCTTTCCTGCAGTTTGTATTGATGCAAACAATCTTTGCAATCTTGATACAATAGGGAGGTAAAACATTGCTTTCCTTGGAATTGATTTTCCCCTACTTACCCTTGAGTTATTCCTTTGGTGATACCTTGGTTCTTGACAAAACTTGCATTCAACTAAGTTTGCATCATTCATACCGAATTCATTGTCATAATACAACATGCAACCTTTAACACAACAATCAATCCTCTTGACACCTAATCCTAACTTTGACACTAACCGTTTCGCATCGTAATAACTTTGCGGCAAACCATCTCTAACAGGTGTTGCGTCTAGCATCATTTTAGTCATCAAATCCAAAGCTAAATCAGGAACATGAAATTGAGACTTTAGACCTAACAGTCTAATACACATTGATAACTTTGAGTTTGAAGAACCTTCAAACAATGGTTTATTTGTCTCTTTCAAAAGACCATAAAATCTCTGAGCTTCTTCATTGGGAAGTCCATCAGTATCATCTTATTGATCTTCATTGAATGACAAATTAATCCCAACAACATCCGAGATCATATCATTCATCGCCTCAAAGTGTTGATAGTTATAATAATCTATACCTAACATGTTAGTACTACTTGAAGGACCTATGTTATAATTCTCCAAATATGTACTAGTATTAGGCGCGACCGGAGACTCTTCTCCATGATTAGTCCAAATCCAGTAGTTAGGAATAAATCCGTCTGCATACAAATGCACTCTTATTTCATATTCACTTTTAAACCATGTACATCGACATAAACAACATGGACATCTCATCCCCCCTTCATCTTGGACAATTTTTTGCACTCTCGCAAAATTGAGAAACTCTTCGACCTTGTTAGCAAAACGTTGTTTAAGACCCTTTCTTCCGGGAAAATTCCTATCGTACATCCAACTACGGTCTAAATCCATAGTTGCTTTATAATATATATATATATATATATATATCGATGTTTTATATATTAATTGCTTTATTTTTCAAAAGCATTAATATAAATTTTGACATATTTATATGTCAATTAGGGGAGCATGCATTTGCACACAATATAATATATTATTATCAATACAATAATAAAATATATACCGAATACAATAATAAAATATATATCAATGCTATCAAAAAATATCAATGCTAACAAAAAAATAATAATTAAATAAACATTATATATATATATATATATTAAGTTGCCAACAATATAATAAATTATAAATAATATAATAACATATTAATACTTTTAACAAAAAATAATAATTAATATGATAAATTTTAATAATGTTTTTTTTAAAATCAATAATTTTGATATGTATGTCAATTAATTAGGGGATTATATATTAATTAATTTGCAAACAATATAATAAATTATTAATCAAGACTATATCATTATACTAACCTATATAAATTTTTAAATGATGCTTTTTTAAAAATCAACACTAATAATCAAGACTTATTTAAAATAAAAAATAATAATATCATCAATTTTAATAATGTTTTTTTAAATAATAATTATATTAAAACTAATATATTTTAATTGTGGTTTGAAACTTTAATTTATCATATATTAATATGTAAACAACATCATTACTATTTTTTAAAAAATAAATTTATAAAACTAATCTAAATATATATATTACTAATCTATATTTTAAAAATAATATATATATATATATATATTTACTAATCTAAATTTAAAATATATAAAATACTAACTTGAATGCCGAGTAGCGTCTGACTTCAAGCTTCCACTCACGTACGATGCTTGCAAGTCTTCGAAAAAATTAACAAGCACTATAAAAATAAAAATCAATAACATTAATTAGTTATATCATATTAAAAAATAAAATTATAAATTAATTACATATATAATATAAATTAATTACATACATAATATAAATTAAACTTACCAAATTTATATGATGAGTAATTTGTAGAGAGAAGGAGGAGAGAATAGGAAGAAATAAGTTTTAGAGAGAAGTTGTATTGTGAAAATGAATTAGGAAGATGAGATATATATATAGAATTCGTATTGGGCCTTTGTGGCGGCCTTGCCCGTCAGAACATCCAACGGCTAATTGCATTTGTGGCGGCCTTGCCCGTCAGAAAAGCCAACGGCTACAAAGGCCTTTGTGGCGGCCTTTGCCGCCAATAAAGGTAATGTATAACTCCACTTGTGACGGCCTGAGCGGCCAGAAAACCCAGCTGGCATTGGGCGCCTTTTGTGGCGGCCTTGGCATCCAGTAATGCCACGTCCTCAATCCGTTTGTGGCAGCCTAGGCAGCCAGTAATGCCACATCATTTCAGATTTTTGTGACGGATCTGGCCCTCACAAAATTCTTTTTTGTGGCTGTAAAAGCCCTCACAAAATTCTTTTTTGTGGCTGTAAAAGCCCTCACAAAATCCTTAATTTTTTACTTGGATTTTGTGGCTGCCTAAGCCCTCACAAAATCACAATGTTGTGATTTTGTGAGGGCTTAGGCAGCCACAAAATCCAGTTAAAAAATTAAAAATTTGTGAGGGCTTTTTCAGCCACAAAAGATGATCAATTTCAATTTTATCCTTTGTGAGGGCTTTTTCGGTCACAAATTTGTGAGGGTTTTATTCGGCCACAAAATATTTATAAAATTGGCCACAAAATAGAGAAATTCTTGTAGTGTAGATTCATAAACGTGGTCCTTTTTTATTTTTGGGATTTGCCTATTGTTAATTAATTTTTGAAAATCTTTTAGTTATTTCTTCCCTATTGTTAGGTTTTTTTTTGTCATGAGAAGTTTTGGGTAGAAGGAGTGGAAAAAGAAGAAGTTCTACAAAATAAGATATTCATATTTGAAATTTTTATTTTTAATTCGGAAAAACTTTTAAAGGACTCACAGCCCTAAATCGCCTGTTCGTCGGCTTAAACGTGAAACTTACTACTTAGAAACTATCATTTTTCAAATTAAACTTACAAATGAAAAAACTTGTTGCTGCTAACAACTCCAACATTATTACAAAAAATAAAACTGAAGCTTCCATTAAAAATGGTAATGTTTCAATCAAAACTGCTTTTGTTTTATTAGAAAATATAACTTATAGTGTCATTTCAAGGACTCCTTTCATTAAGATGATAACTCCCTCTTCTGTCAATTAAGATAATATTTTCTGCAAAACAAAAGAAACCAAATTTATTTTCCCTTTTATTGAAAAACCTAGAACAAAGAATTTAAATCTTTTAAAAACTTATTCTATTTACAAAACTAAATTGAATTGTCTAATTCAGGGAAAATAAAATCATTTGTATTTTCTAAAACACGATGTTTCCTTTCTCAAGATTCAACAACAATTAAAAAATAATTTTATAAAACAAAAAAATTTTGAACTACAAAAAAAAATTGAAGATGAAATTTGTTCAGATATGTCAAATGCCTTTTGAGATAGAAAACAACACAGGGTAGATTTACCTTATGATAATGATTTTTATGATAAAAAAATCTCAACTAAAGCTAGGCCTATCCAAATGAATTATGAGCTCAAACAACATTGCCAAAAAGAAATTCAAGATTTAGAACAAAAACGTCTAATAACAAAATCTAGATCTCCCTGGAGTTGCGCAGCTTTCAATGTTAATAAAAATTCAAAAATAGAAATAGGAATACATAGGTTGGTAATTAACTACAAACCCTTGAACAAAGCTCTAAAATGGATCCGTTATTCAATTCCAAACAAAAAATATCTTTTACAAAAATTGCATTCTGCATTTGTATTTTCAAAATTCGTCATGAAATGGGGGTTTTGGAAAATACAAATTGATCCTAGAGATAGATACAAAATTGTTTTTATTGTTCCATTTGGACAATATGAATGGAATGTAATGCCCTTCGGATTAAAAAATGCTCCTTCAGAATTCAAAAGAATTATGAATGACATTTTTAATCCATTTTCAAAATTTTGCATCGTCTATATTTATGATGTTTTAATTTTTTCTGAAACAATCGAAGAACATTTTAAACACCTTTAAACTTTCTTTAAGGTTCTTAAGAAAAATGGACTGGTTGTTTCAAAGTCAAGACTTTTCGTTTTCCAAACTAAAAACCGTTTTTTAGGATATTATATTTCTTAGGGCACCATAACCCCTATTGAAAGATCCCTGTTATTTGCGGAAAAATTTCTTGACAAAACTCAATTACAAAGGGTTTTCGGAAGTCTGAATTATGTCTTAGATTTCTGTCCAAACATCAATGGAATAGCAAAACCTCTCCATGATAGGTTAAGAAAAAACCCTGTTGCATGGTCAGATGAACACACTAGAATAGTACAAATAATCAAAAAACAAGTTAAAGAAATACTATGTTTGCATCTAACTGATCCATCAACCCAAAAAATTATTGAAACTGATGATTCAAATTTAGGATATGGGGGTATTCTAAAACAAAAATTAAATAACAAAGAATGCATTGTTCAATTCACATCTGCAAACTGGAATGATTGTAAAAAAAGATTATTTTACCAATAAAAAATAATTTCTTTCAATTGTAATGTGCATCACAAATTTTCCAAGTGATTTACTCAATCAAATTTTTTTTACTTTGCATTGATTGTAAATCAACAAAACAAGTTTTACAAAAAGATGTTCAAAACGTTGCATCAAAAAAAAATTTTGCCATATGGCATGCTATCCTTAGTATTTTTGATTTTGAAATTGAATGTATTAAAGGAGACCAAAACACAATTGTAGATTTTTTGACGAGACAATTTCTCCAAAACAGGACTTGAGTGATGTCCCAAAAATAAAAAAATAATTGAAGTCCGAAAGGACAAGACATCAGAAAATCCAAAACCTATCTCTTCTGCACAACCCATTAAATCTTGGGCACAAACAATTGAACAAGAAGAAGCACAAAATCAAATCCAAAAATGGCTTGCCAGCCAACAATTGATTGGACCTAATAACTTCCAGGCAGTAAAAAATTCAATTGAAGAAAACCTTCAACTACAAAAAATTGCAAAGCTCCACAGGCTCCAAAGAGAAATCGAATCTCTCTTTATGGAACTGTCATCTTTTCCGAGACAAGAGAGGGGAGAATCTTCAAAAAACCCTTCTAAAAAAATTATTTCAAAATCTTCACATGAGAGGTCATCCTGTAAAATGATTTCAAAACTCCCACAAGGGGAAACTTCAAAAATTGTTTTAAATCCAAATGATTCTTAGATTACTTTATTTAAATTTAAACAAAAATCTGAGAATTTTATCAAAACAGAATTTTAAAACATTTGGACAATAGAGGACCACTTTTTATGACAAAAGTCCTCAATTGGTCATTTCAAAAATCTTTCCATGGTTTTTCAAACTCTAGGATTTATTAAAACCCCAGTCTTACTACAAATCTATTCTTGAATTTTTGGGTGTTGTAACAATACAGGACAACCCAAAAGATGGCCCAATAGACTACTCAACCGCAAAAATTCACAAAATAATCCCACCCTCAAAATGGGGATCAAGTCTTTATACCCCAAAAAAATTCCCTCTAAATTTTAAAACCGCAATAACCCATTGTAGGACATTTAATTACCGGGACTACCAACAAGCCTGGTATAATGTTTTCCTCATCGAAAACCAAAAATTTAGTCATACTTGGCTATTTTTCTTTAACTTTAAGATGATCCCTTCAAAAATTCCTCAATGGTTCACCCATTGGTGGAAATTGTATGGTTCCATCCCTGATATTCTTCATCTAGAAGTTCAAGAAAACTTCCAAACCAACTACAAACCCTCAAACACTCTGACAGAGAAGTATTTTCCTCCCTTTAATGTTTTTCTCTACATAATTCTTCTTACCATGAGTTACAACCTGGTATTTTGAAATTGACCAACAACAGGCCCAAACAGTCCTCATTAGATGGTGGACAAAATTTTCCATTCCTCCAAGTATAAAAAAAACAAGTTGTGTCCACATGGCTCAAAAAGCAAGGATTGTGAAAACCTCAAACAATGCAAACCCAATTCCTGGCTTAAAAATCATTTGCCAAAACACAGTTGGCAGCAGCTAAAACTGAAGAAGAATACTTTGAGATTATGGTCCAGCTTCTTAAAAGAAGAAACAATTCCTCAAATGTTTCCTCAAGTACTGCTTCAAAAACTTCCATGAACTTGGGAGATGAAAATGAAGATGACTGTTTTGGTATCTTCATCCCTACTAAATCAAATCGTTGGTCGAGTTAGCCCAATCCAAATATGTAATTTTTATTTCCCAAAAAATAGTCTATTATATCTTGTAATGGGCCTAGCCCAAATTTTACTTTTGGACTTAAAAAAAATGACACTGGATTCTTTCAACAGAACGACAAAGGAATATTTTCAGTTCTAAAAAACAAAAGCAAAAGGAAAAGTGGTTTGGCACTTTTCTGCCATCTACACCAATAGTTAAAAGTAGCACCAAAAGTAGAAGGAATCTCATCATTTCTTCCACTTCACAAAGCAGCAATAGTGGGACTCTCTCGCTATATAAGGAAGGCTCCCCTTCACTTCAAAGATAGGGTTTTAAAACACGAAGAGTTAGATACAGAGTTTCTCAAAGAAATCTTGAGTGTCTCCAATTTACAAAACTTGTAATATTTTCTTTACAGTTTTTCCCAAAACCCATTGTAAGTATGTTTATGCAATAAATTTACATTTGTTCATATCCATGTTTACATGCAACAAAACATAAGTATGCTCGACATTTGTAGTTTTTGCTGATCTTGTGCATCATAAATTATCATCTTCATTTATTATGAACAACTTTCAATTTGTACTTTCAATTAGTTTTTCAAAATGTTTTCTTATTAACAACAAAATTAGATATTTTTCTTGACAAAACACCATTATTTTCACATAATTCTTTATGGATTATGTTTTGCTTTATTGCATTATTGTCTACTTCATCTCCATAGTACAACAACACTTTGATACTTACCCTTGAATCCAAGACGTTTATGGTGTATATATGTAATTAATAAAAATACATAAATACAAATTTTAAATTACATAGATTGACTAGAGCTGCTTGTAACATTTGAACAATGTTTTCGAGTATGGCCAATTAACTTAAATAGTCCACATTTTCTTTGTACTTTTTCTTAACGTCCATTTTACTTCTAATACAGGTGCTATTTGGACGACCATTACACATATGGAATGGTGGGTCGTATGCCGTTGCAATTACATGAGGTTCTGGCTGTAGATCGTCGCCATTGTCATTGTCCTCGTCCTCCTCCTCGTCAAAGTATGTTTCTTGTTCACTCTCATCACTTATTGCTTGTTGATCAAAATTGGCAACATCACCTAATAGAATATACGAATCAGGTTGAGATGGTTTAGGTTCAGATGTTTCTGCTTAATCAAAGTATGGTTTGGGTTGGTATGGTTTAGGTTGGTAAGATTCATAATTTTGAAAAGAATAAGTATTTTCTGATTGAAAATTGTTGAGGATGATGGTTGACCAACATCGTATAATGGATTACCATCCTCAAACTTGACATATAACTCGATAGAACCGAGTTGCGGCCACTGTTTGTGAACACCAAACATGAGTTCAACATCTTTGTCGTCTTCAATATTTAACAATTCATAATTAACTAGGCCTCGCCCAAATGAGACAAGGTGTCGAAATTTATATTAGACACCCTCTTATTTTCTAACTCCAACTTTGCTTCAATTGTTTTCTTCAGGTAAGTAAAGTTTCCATTGATACTATATTTAGAAAAACTATATTTTTTGGTGCCATTGATACGATATAAGAAATTCAGATTGATATGATATAAGAAATTGAGATGAAATGTAGTGAAAATGATAAATCATACTTACACAGACTCCTCCAATCAATTGTGATACATGCACTCCTGCCATCTTGTGCTACACTAACTCTTGCCATCTTGTGATACACTGACTCCTGTATGCCATGACATGCTTTGGCAAGTCACCTTTCCCAAAGGCGACCTCGTGACATATGCTTTGGCAAGTCGCCATTACAAAAGGCGACCTTGTGACAAGATACCAGCAAGTCACCATTCCAAAAAGCGACCTCGAATGGTGCTTTGAGAAATCGCCTTTCCAAAAGGCGATTTGGCTAGGAATCAGAATATATTCCTATACATTGAAAAGTTGCAAAAATGTGATAATCTTTGCGTCTAATCTAATCATCTCCATCATGTTCAGTCTTCTTCGTCCAGTAGTGTTCATTTTCATAATGTTTTCTTGTGTGAAGCCATGCATATGATTCTATTGATCATCGAAGTCCTTAGTTGAACATGTATATATTTAAATATACATATTTCTTCTTTATAAATAGGCCAAATTTATGATCATATTTCTTCACTCTTCTACTCTTTAAAAATACATATTTCATCTTTGCTCTTAGTCATAATTTTATTGTCATCTAAATGGCATTGTTATGAAATGATGATAATCACATATCAGCACAACACCACATTCAAAATTTTGTAAACAATACAATAATTTATTTGTATTTTTAATCTTTTCATATATATATTTTATACTAAGTTTCATTCTAAAATATAATTTTATTAAAATTCCTATAAATATAGGATTCATCTCATTCTAATATCTTCAAATCTATTTTTAATCTTTGCTTATTACATGATTCATCTCAAAATTTAAGATCACTTAGCCATAAACACATGGCACCAAATTCTTTAATAATTCCATTGTTGAATCAAGTCGGGTTTGGTAACGTATCACAAATAGAAAGTTATAAAATAGACAATTCACTTACTACTACTTTAGTTGAAAGATGGAGACTTGAAACTCACACATTTCATCTTCCAATGGATGAATGTACCGTAACATTAGAAGATGTTGCACTACTACTTGGCTTACATGTTGGGGGTAAAGTAGTAATTGGATCAACTATAGTATCATGGACATATGATTTTTTAGGAGTCATGCCACCTGAATCTCAAAGAAAAGAGAATTTTATAAAATTAAGATGGCTAAGAGAAACATTTTCAATGTTAACTCTGGAATTATCGAATGAAGAAATAATTATACATTGTAGAGCATACATTTTAGAATTGATTGGCGATATTTTAATATCTGACAAATCCCACAACAAAGTACATATTATGTAGTTGCAGTTGTTGAGAGATTTGCGAGAAGGGAGAATACAATTGGGGTTCAACGTGTTTGCATCTGAACCTGATGTTATTTCGATCGGTGGATGGTATCATATGCCATTTCTTGCACCAATAAGTAATCTTGAACCTCATTTTCCATTTGCAAAAAGGTAAATATGAAGAAAAAAATTACTAATGGAAAGGGTATGAAATTTGGCGATACACCTCATTATCATACCGCTGGATATCGATAAAAAATTGATTACATGAACGTTAACGATGTAATGTATTAAGACATTACTTTATTTCTATTTTTTTTTTATTCTTATGCATATATTACTAACAAACTTGTTATATATCAGTTTCTCTCGAGGCCCTATCTATGTCTAACATACGAGATTCCATAAGACAATTGGCTATGAAATGCATCTACATATTTGATTTGTTTCTACATAATAGGAATAAATCAAATCGATAGAGTGAAAATACAATTTGGACTACATCAAGAAATTTCACATCCTCCGAGGAACATGAGAAAGTATCATAAGGTAGATTTGCACAAACAAGTTGACTATAATTGGACATTATTCTACGAAAATGAGAACAAAGAGTGAAATGAACGAGATAATCATATTCTTCATGGTCAACCTCTAAATGTTGAATTTAAACCAAAATATAAATACATGGTTTGGTTTTGCAAAAATTCTAAACGATTTATTTCTGTAAAAAACCAATTGATTGATCCTTGTGTCAATTCACCCCAACCTCCACCATAATCTAGCCAACATTTTTTTTTCTCCAGGAATCAATGCCCAACACAATACAACAAAATCAATATTATATATCAACATCTCTTGACACTCAACTGCCTCCTCATACTTTTATCACACACCACATCAATCTTACGAGTTCACGTCAGGGAAACAATTTAATTTTGACAGCCAACAACCACATCGAGAAGACAATCGTCGACTATCCTTTGCATCCAGCGAAGAGGAATCGTTGTATAACCCGTTCAAATCCATGACAAGCATTACGAAGCATGGATACGAAGCACTGAGTCATGTTGGAACGTGTATGATGTTATTGCCTATCGAGAATTAAAGATCACATGCATCCTTACTAAGAAGGATATAAGCATTGCCAACAATTTTAAGGACGACATGATGCACTTAGGGCACACGTCCACCATTACACAATTTGAGCGATTTCAAGTCAGTATCCTTTATTTCTATCCATCTTTCTTATTTTTTTGTTTTTCTTGTTGTGTCTCCTTCCTTTGATATGCATACATAATTTTAATAATAAAAGTAATTTATGGAAATTTTCGAGTACTAGAAAATATTCATTCAAAGATCAACCAAATTTAGTTAAGTTAACCTTTCACATTCATTTTAAAATTGAGGATATAGATTTTCGTAACAAGGAGAGAATTGTAATATACAATTTTCATAAAAAAATACACGGAGATATAGATTTAATTAGATAATATTTGATCGCGTGGAGGACTGAAAGTACGTTACAAGATAACGTAGGTGGGAAATATTACGAATTAATCTTAAATTTTGAATTTCACCAAGCTATGCATTGCGATAAGATGGTTGGACTTGCTTAATTTCTCATATGTAATTGTCTGAATTTTGGTTTCTCATTGCAGAACATGTTTTCGTAGTGCGAAGACGTTTTGAATGCCCAATATGTGGTAGTTAATGTTCATAATATGGAGAAACATCCTTACAGTTTTGAAACAACACATATAAGTGACTCGTTTAAAGACTTGTGTTTTAGTGCGAATGTGCTTTTTCTTGTGCAAAAACAAATTTTAATGACTTTATAAATAAATACTAGCCCAAACACCAATATCATTTTTTGACCATGGTACAGATATCGCGACATTGCAAAGCTTCTATCGATAAAATCCTACGTAGAGAGACTTTCCATTGTGTATATTGCTTTGGCCCATTTGTGATCCATAAACACCCTTCTAAATCTTCTTATTCTTCTGTTCAGCATATCCTAGAGCTGCACTTGTAAAGTTTAGAGGAATCAGCTAAGAATAAAACCATATCTACTAATGAGTTGCATGAGTGTGGGAGTATATAAGAAAACAAAGAGGTTTGTAGTAAACATGTAACACCCTAACCTTGAAATAATGTACTAATAAAATTATTGTAAAAATTGGTTTATCTTAGCATAAAATAATTATGATCAAATCAAATAAAGTAGGATTAAGGAATCACATTTGATTCACTTACCAAATCTTCTCCGAAGAACTTGGTGCGAAGATACAATACTATGAAATCACATAAGTGGACGAATAACCACATATGAGACTCTAACCCACTTGACTCATCCCGAGACTCACATATGTGGTTGCAAGATTAAACTAGGGTCGCATGGTAGTTTCCGACCATTAAGTGCGACCTCTACACCATTTACAAATTTCTCTTTAGAATACTCCCAAGGTTTGATCTCCTTTGCATGCTCCATCATGAACTCCACTATCAAATTCATTAAATTGTAATACCCAAACATTGGATCAAAGATAATTGCACAATAAAATAAACTTATACTACAGACGGATTGTTTTGTACTACGAAACAAGATTTAGTGGTTCAGACTGCCTTGAAACCTATCTCGCACTACGAAAATGTGCAAATTTCAAATGTTGTGACCGATTAGTTGTTTACATGTCGAGTGATCGATTGATGAATTATTCACTCGCATGGGGTCATTTAGACGTTTGCATGACCAAATCCACATCATCTAAAAGAGAATTGATGATAGCCAAGAACATTCTCCTTTGGTGACATGAAAAATATGTTCTATGATATGTATGATATGATCACGAGTCTTACTGCAAAATATTTGGCTAAGAGAGTACCATTCTTGAAGTAAAATATTTCTCAAGACCAGGTGAGATGAAAACACTTGTATATTTGGCTAAGAGGAAAACACTTGTATAAAATAGAGTTTCTCACTTGCATATAAAGGTGTTGCGTATATTCTATATTATATACGACTAGAATAAGACTTACATTGATTACTTTGTTTTGAAATTTTAAAAACAATACTTCATGAGAAGAATTCAAATTAAAAAAAATCTACATATCTATATTAATATATAAATAGCATAAAATTTACATTGATTACATTCCTAACAAATATTTTTCAAGGTCTTTTACATTATAATTTGCCTTCTACAATTATAATAATTAAAATAAAATAAAAATAATATCATCTATCTATCTATATTATATATAATTAGAATGAGATTTACATTGATTACTATACCAACAAAAGCTTTTAAGAAATTCTAATTTATAATAATGACACGTGTAAATGAAAGAGTAAAGGATTAACAACATGTAAATTCAACTTTGTATTTAATTTGGACAATAATTACTTATATTTCCTAATATAGATTTTATTTGGTCAATTGTTGTTTGGAAATTTTAAAAACAACAGTTCATGAGAAGAATTCAAATAAAAAATATATATGTATATATCTATATCTATCTATATTTTATTTACCTATATTAATATACAAATAGGATAAAATTGATATTGATTACATTAATTCCAAATGCTTCTTAAGGCTTTTTACGTTGCAATTTACCTTACAATTATAATAATTTTAAATTTATATTTTTAAAAATATTTATGAAAACTTACTTAAAAATAATAAAAATTAATTTTAAACTCAATTATTACCAATTAAAAAAAATGAATTTTGACATTCAATTATTTAGATATCAATTTTAATCTACAAATAAGATGAATTTAAATTGATTACATTACTAACAAATGCTTCTCAATGTCTCTCACCATCATCTATGTCACGTGTCCTTTTAGATTTTACCTTCTAGAATTATGATAATTAACTTCTTTGGTAAAATGAACTTAAATTTTTTTGTGTTTTTCGTTTATTTAAAATTAAAAAAAATAATTTGAATTTATATTTTAAAAGTTATTTTTATGAGAATTTATATAGAAGTAGTAAAAGTTAATTTTAGACTCATTTGTTATGAATTAAAAAAAATTAATTTTTTTCAGTAATTTAGATATTTATATTAAGCTACAAACAGAATGAAATTTACATTGATTACCTTACCAAACAAATGCTTCTCAAGGCCTATCACCGTGACCTATGCCACGTGTCATTTTAGAATTTACCCTCTATAATTATAATAATTAACTTGTTTGCTAAAATAAACTTATGGTATTTTGTTGCGTTTTTTATTATTATTTTTTGACCATTTATTTAAAACATTAAAAAAGTAATTCAGACATTATAAGTATTTACTTAAAAGTAATAAAAGACATTTTTAGACTCATTTATTACCGATTAAATAAAAATGTAATTTTAACATTCGATAATTTAAATATTTATTATTTTAGATTTTAATATATTTAAAATAATTTTTTGAAAAAAAGACATATTTTAAAAATGTGTTTTTAGAGATTCTTAAATAAATTTTTATATTAACTAATTTTTGAAATTTTACTATCTATAAAAAGTTGTAGCAAATAGATAAAATACTTAAAATAATATTTTAAAATAAATTATTACATCAAGTTTTTATTTTAAATTTTATTTTAAAAATTATTATTTTTAAATATTATAACAAAAGAATAAAATATTATAAATATTTTTTTTAAATGTTAAACAAACGAATTCAATATTTAATGTTTGAAATTCTTTCCTTTTTTCTTCCCGTGTACCTTTATTTTCATTCTTTGGAATACGTCCATTATTTTTTTCTTATGCAACTCTATTTTTAGTCACTTTTTCTCTTATGGATATTACCTTATCTAAAAATCAACATGTTACAAATTCCTAAATGTCATTTTGTCCTTATAGATGTAGTTGCTTATAGAGTTACACTTTGGTGCATTGATTGATACCATGTCCATAGCATCCATCACGTTTGATTTCTTTATTGGATAACGACGAACACATTCCAGTGGGATGATGATGAACAATGTTTTTTAATTGGTTCATTTATTCATTTGTTACTCATAATATAATGTTTCTCTAGTCTCTCACGGGAGTGGTGAGTTTTGACATCCAGGTATGATTTTATCTATCACTTTTGATTAAATTCATTTTTAATTTATCAATAATATTATTTTTTGTTTGTTTCAATTTAATCTAAGAACTTCAAATGATTTGATATTGCGGAGAATGATAATATGGGTGTTCAACCACAAAATTAGATTCCTTTCATTGATTATTGAATCAAAATATTCATTGATTATATTTAATTAATTTAAATACTATAATTACATTCTTTTTAAGTATTTTAAAACTTTTTTTTGTTTTTTTAAATAAAATCTCTTTAAGTCTAAAGTTATTGCTCAAATAAAATTGAATTTAACAAAATTATAAATAGTGGGTGCTACCAATAAAATTTATTTAAAAAATAATACCAATAAAAATAGTTTTTAAATATTTAGTAAAAAGATCATATATATTTTATTAATCCATACATAAATTTTTATAATGGTATATAATAATAATAATAATAATAATAATATAATTCATTGTTTATTTTAAAATTTAATTTAAATTTGATAATTATAACTTTTCGCTGTAGATGACTAACTTTTTTCTTTTTGGTCAGTTAATAACTATAACTTTATTTAAAATACTATTACATTCATATCCATTGATTACATAATCAAAATCTTCATCGATGACAAATCATTACATTCATCTTCTATATGTACAAACTATTTAATTTTAACAAAAAATGACATTATCGTTTCTTCCGTCTTAATACTATTTTTCATTTTTTTTATCATATAATTGTTCATGCTATTCTTTAATTTAATTTTAAATAAAAAACTTGATTTTTTATATTTTAAAATATTAATAATATTATTTTTTTTATAAAAATTCATTAAAATTTTCAAATAAAACTAATAAAATTAATTATCATCTTCAATATAATGCAAATTTTATCAAATTTATAACTCAACTATTTAAATAAACTCATATTTTCATTTTTTATATTTTTGAATTTTTGTAATAAAATTAAATTAATGACCAAATCAGAAAAATAAATAAATAAATGACTGAAGTGTTATTTGAAATCAAGTTAAGGAACCGCATAAGCAATTATGCATTTTTTATTTAATTTATGACTTTTTAATACTTTTTTCTTCTCTATTTTGTTTTTTATATCATTACAAAAGGAGGAGACATTTTTTAAAAATAAATTTAAGGTGATGGTTTGGTGCTTTTATCAAATCTAAGGAAGACCTTAGAGCTCATTGAACACTTACAAATAGAATTACATTTACTCCTATTAATAACACTAACAACGATAAAACCCACCACTTGGCAGATATAACTAACGGTTACATTCTCATCATCTAATTGTATATCTTTCCCATCAACAAAAGTTTATGCAGGAGATCTAGGCGCAACATTAATGTAACTTCTGAAATTTTATTTTTGTTTCTCAACTTTATCAAAATCTTCAATGGTTTGGTCTTCAATAAATATCACATTTCGACTTCTGATAATTTTCTTGTTATCCAGATCCCACAATCGATAACTAGATTCTTCACCACAATAACCAATGAACACATATTGTTTGATTTTGCTATCAAGCTTGGACTTCTCATCTCTTGGAATGTAAACAAAATATTTGCAGCCAAACACTCTAAAATGACGAAAGGAGACATTTTTCTCTGTCCATACTTTATTTGGAACATCACCTTCAAGTGGAATAGATGGAGAAAGATTGATCAAATCCACTGCAATTTTCATTGCTTCACCCCAAAAGTATTTCAAAATTTGCATGAGACAGCATACGTATGATTTTATCATTTATCTTACGATTCATTTTCTTTGCAACACCATTTTACTATGGTGTCTTTGAAACTATTTTCTCATGTATGGTTTCATGTTCACTACAATACTGGAACACGTCTAACATTCAATGTCCAAGGCTTTCACCAAAATAAAATAGAGACGAATATCTGGAACACGTCTAACATTCTTCAATTGAAGCTTGCAATCAATCCCAATTTCAATCTAAACATCTCTCATATCGATAATTTTATATACTCCTTCATCTCTCATTTTTATTGTACCAAAATCACCAACACTATAAGATAAGAAGAAAGCACGCCGAGGAGTAACATGATATGAGGCACCCGAATCAATAATCCAAGTTGAAATCCTCACATGCAAGGTTTATGAAATTATCATCACAAATAATGTAGACATCACTAATAGATGCATTAGCTGTTGTATCTTTATTATTTTTCTTCTTTTTGTCTTCATCTCTTTCCCTTGATTGATTTCTCTTAAGGAACATGCAACTTCTTTTTATGTGACCTGTTTTGCCACAATTATAACATATCACTTCTTTTCTAGTCCTCGACTTGCTTCTTGACTTGCTATAACTTTCAGAGTTGTCACGTCTATGGAATGTCTACATTGACTTCTTCTCCATGACTTTATAACTAGTGTTTCTGACTTTGAGAAAAACCAATCAAACCATGTTCCTTTTTTCGAGCTTCTTCATTCAACATACTCTCTTTAACTATTGACATTTTCAACTTTCCACTTGGAGATGAATTGGTCAATGTCACAACAAGGACTACCCAATTATCGAGCAAAGAACTCAACAATAACAACCTTACAACTCAATATCTAATTTAATATATGTTGTTGTCTATTGATTCATTGTATTATGAAAAATACTTATATGCTCTTTGTATTTCATATTCACCAGCATCTGAATGAAGAATGTTTTATTATGCACATTCTTTCATTCATACAACTCTTTTAATTTCTCCCACATTTCGTTAACATCTATTTCAATTTCAAACATGTGGATATATACCCAAATCCAAATCCTATCTGATCAAGGTCACTACCTTTCTATTCATCTTCTTTTAGTCAGTGTCGTATATATCTTTAGATTTAGCAGTGTCACCTTCAATAGGATTATACAATGTTGTATAACATGTCTTCCATGAAAGTATTTCAAAGTGTGTAATTAGAATAGTTGAGATTAATCATATTTGAACCTTTATTTTCCTCACTACTAGAAAAATCTAATTTACCGACGGATTTTAGAGACGGAATTTTGTCCATCACGAAGGAAGACGGAATTGGAGTTGGAAAATAATTTGTTGAGACGGATGTAAAAAGTTTTATGTTTGAGAAGGAATTTAGAGATGGAATACCCCGTCACAAAGTTAATCTGTCTCTAAATCCGTCTCTAAATCCGTCTCAAGTTAATCTGTCTCTAAATTTTTTTATGGAGACAAAATGTAGAGACGGAACAATGACGTCTCAAATGTTTTCCGTCTCTAAATTCCAAAGTTTTTCACAGAAAATTCCCTCCAACTACAAAGTAGTTTCCCTCCCTTTAAAATTTTCTCCAACCCTCCAGATTCAATAATAATAATAATAATAATAATAATAATAATAATAATAATAATAATAATAATAATAATAATAATAATAATAATAATAATAATAATAACAACAACAATAATAATAATAACAATAATACATTATAATTATTTCAATAATATATTATAATTATTATAATAACGATAATATAATATAATAATTATTATTATTATTATTATCATTATTATTATTAGTATTATTATTACTATTATTATTATTATTTAGAAAAACAAAAAATAAAAATAAAAATCCAATTAATATGTTAAGATGCTTACAAACACGGGTTCTCATTTTCTCTGCCCCTCCACCTTCACTGAGCGCTGCAGAAATTTTCCTCTAAACCCTAACCACATTTTTCTTCATAAACCCAAAATCTTGCCTTGCCCAATCAATTGGCGTTGCTGTTTTGCGTCGACTACTACTCCATCGTGGTTTTGTTGGGTTCCATTCTTTTCCTATTTTTTGCATCGTGAAGTTAAGGTATGTTTCTGTCATACTACATTTATTTTCTTGCGTTTTTGTCATATTCCTCTTTCTCTCTGTGTGTTGAATCCCTAAAGTATGTTTATGTCTCTTAGCATTTGATTCCTTTGTGAAAATTTTAACCTTCAATAATTTTTTAGATAGTTTTGTTTACTTTAATAGATTTTTCATTAAAACACTGAGTAGTTTATGTTTTACAAGATTTAGGATGTATTTCTTCTATTAGATTATATATTAAAATTGCATTTTTTGTGTTCTTATTTGAAATTTATTTGAAGTCTATTAGATTGTTATTTAGTAGTTTATTTTTCACTGGGTTCTGTTTTATGTGAAGCACCTTGTCAGTTTTTCTTTTTTAAACATTGTTGTGGTCGGCATTCCATTTTTCAATTTTTCGTTGTCATTTCTTTGGATGATTTGGATTTGAGCTCTATTATTATTTATATGAAAGGTAAAGTTTCCTAGTCATTGCTCTGCAGACGGCAGTACATGCCTCTGTATAATTTCGCTTTGACAAATTTATATGTCTAGTCCTATTGCTCTTATGCACAGTGGACAATGTAATATAGCTATGGTGAAATTATACAGAGGCATTTACTACCTAACTAATTAAAATTACTAGACATATTTATATGTCTAGTCCTATTGCTCTTATTAAAATGGTTAATGATGTAACTAAACTAGGTCGCTTAATATAAGTCGTTGCTTAATGAAGTCCTTAGTCTTTCTGAAAAATGGATTTTTGACAAAGACCAGAAAAATGATTAAAATGGTTAATGAAGTCCTTAATGAAGTCCTTAGTCTTCAGAAGGGAAGCATAAAAATGACTTCAAAGACCAAAAATAAGGATTTGGTTAGTGGTGGAACCTGTTTGGCTGAAATTGTTGATATTGTTTGAGTCCCGTAATGTTTAAAATGTTAATGATAAATGGTCTTTCCTGTTGGAATATTAGTGTTTGAAAAATGGTAGTCTTATGGGCAAACTGTCCATATAATTCAATTATTGTGATTACTTTTTGTAGGGTAAGAAACTAGCATTCCCTATCAGTCTTTATAACATTGCGTTTGGGTTGTATTTTCAATGACAATATTTGTGCTTTTGGAAGCTTCTTGTGTGGTGTTTTTCTTTCATAAATTCAGTCACTCAACATTTACTATAATATATTAATTCATTCTAGAGTTTGTAAAGAAAAATAACCAGTAATTTATTAATCCATGCATTAAGTGCATGTAATACCTAACTAATGCTATACTAACATTCTGATGAATGTTAACAAGAATCACTAGGTATTGATTTTAATACATGTCGTCCTGGTAGGTTCCAATGTTCTTTTCTCTTGTTACAGGGCCGCTGGTGATTTCTCGTGTAATCATGGCATTGAGTAATCCACTCTTCTATGATATACGGAGTAGCAATGATGTTGGTCCTCCTCAAAACGAAGAATCAACTGATGTTGGTGAATTGGTGAACGATCCTGCACAAACTGCCCCTAAACCTATTGGGACTGTTTTAAGCAGTGTTCGTGAACTTTTAGAGTGTCTTGTATGCCTGAATGCCATGTACCCTCCAATCCATCAGGTTATTTATGATTTATAAATGCTGGTTTTATTATTGATTTTTTGGGTTCTTGAGAAAACATGTTCCTATATGATCAAAATACTGGCCTTTTTTCTTCAAAAAAGAATTTGATAACTTAATTGGGATGGAAAAGTCAAATTGACCAAAAATGGTCGTGAAATGGTGTTACTGCATATTATATTGAACTAAAACATTTATCGCTAAAGCAACTTCAGTGTGGTGTCTAGAGCAAGTGATAATTGCACACTGTGTGGTGAGTGTTTTAAACCTTAGGTGCTAAGTTCAATTCCCAAATATCTCAAGTATGTCATAAGTAAGAACTTAGTATCAGGGTGTTAATTTCATCATTCAATATCTATTTCCCATGTGTTGCCTAGCGTATCTATTCTAAGTTCTGAGAATATTAATAGCTTTTTTAAAAAAAACAATATAGTTGACTTATTTTCATTTGTTGCTGTTGCAGTGTTCAAATGGTCACACTATATGCTCAGGATGCAAACCCAGGGTACATAACTGGTGTCCTACAGCAATGTTTCAAAAAGAAAAACTGACAAGGTGCTTCACAACTATCTTTTCATTGGGTTCTGTTTTACGTTTTATTTGTTTCATTGTGGCGTCATCCACAATACTCCAACATGACTACGCCCCTCCAACATATATAAAAAACAGGCTAAGATAGCTGTATGTATACACCCTTAAAGTAATGTCTTTACCAAATATAAATATAGATATAAATATATATTTACTAATGGTAACTCTTTTTTTAGGAAATGTACCAAACTCTAATGTTTGAGAAACAATCTCATAATGGCGAGTGTAGTAGCCAACTGTCTGATAATAGTATATACATGGAAGTTGTTGGAGGCATTAACAAGAAATGACGCATATGTGGATTAAGATCTCAAGCTGCAACAATTAAAGCATTCATAAAATCATCGTCTACAGTTTGTGATGTATCATTAGAAAAAGTTGCTGCTATGGAAGCTAAGATGGAAGCTTTAACGATTGAACTTGAACAAAAGAATCTTGAACAAGAAATTATTAAAAAAAAGATGGCGTACTGGGAGCGGATGTTTAAGAGTATTATGCCTCATTGTAATCAAAATTCTACACTTCAACCGGAAGGAGAAGGTGATAATGGAAATGAAGAGATGGGTGATGATATGGATGATAACCTTATGCATTGATTACTTTCATTTAGATATTTTGTTAAATCAAATATTATTTGTTATGTTTTGAACAAATTGAAAGATTGATTGCATATGGTGTATTGTTAATTTTTTTGTGTGAAAGAGTTATATGAACTTTTATGACATTGTTGTTAAATTGGTGTTGATCTAAATATAATTTTTGTGAGAATCTAGTGTCATATATAATATATATATATATATATATATATATGGAATCTAATATTAAAAAATTGATACTTAAATATTCAGGTAGAAAATAATTATAGATTTTTGGGAGATTAATAAAAAAAAATTGGAATATATTAGAGACGGAATATACATTTGTCTCAATAGAGACAAAATGCGATAAGCTAGAGACGGACTAAATTAAATCCTATTGGAGACGGTAATGATATATCACTCTCTGATAGAGATGGACATACTCCGTCTTTGATTAGAGACCGATGATAAAAATCCGTCTCTAACATCTTAGAGACGCGAAAACCAACCACGGAAACATGTCCGTCTCTATACTGTTTAGCGACGAAATTTGTTAAATTTAGAGACATATTATATCCGTCTCTATTTTCCTTTTTTCTAGTAGTGCCTCTTGCATTTAAATGCACTAACCAAACCAATCGAGCTCTAGATACCACTTTGTTGGAACAAAAAAAACTCGAGATAACTATCTCAATAATGCATAAAAAGTTTCTCCCACTTGTGCAGAGAAATGGTCAAACAAAAAATACAATTCCACAGAGCAGCAACAATTAATAGAAAATTAAATATCAAACAAACATAATTTTTAAGAGAGAGAGACCTATGACTATTTTTGTTTATAGTTAATGTGTTCACCATCTCTACCGTTTGATAAACCTATTAATATGTAAAAGAAATTAAGTGAATCTTATCTTATGTTTTAAAATAATATAAAGAATTATGTGAAAATTTATACTTATAAATCATACACATATTAATAAAATTAAGTGAATCTTATCTTATGTTTTAAAATAATATAAAGAATTATGTGATAATTTATACTTATAAATCATACAATTATGTGATTGAATCTCTATAATTTTTTTTAACGAGGACACGTATATTAGTAAAATATTTATATTTATTCTATCGTTATTTTAGTCATTATTTTGGAATTGTGACTTTTAGTTAAAGATATACACCATGCTACTTAACATAAATTTTCATGGACAAACAAGTAATTTAAATTTTTATAAAATATTATCTCTTATTTTTTATTGATTTTTATAAATTTTTTAAATAATTAAAATTATTTTATTTTTTAATAGAACAATAAAACTGTCAACATCATAATCTTTCTCTATGAGAGACGCACAAGTTACACGCTAGTTTGATTATTAAGTTTATGTTTTTTTAAATGTATTTTTTTATGAGTTTTTTGTGATGATTATATATAAAAAATAGTACTTTAAATAGATTTTTAGTCTATTTTTCAATTCTTAAATATAGGAAGCACTTCAAAATTCCACAGCATTTAAAGCACAAATTACTATGTAAAGATAAAGTTTAACAACACTTCAAAATAAAAAGTGTTATCTAAAACCTTTTTAAATAGTTTTTAGCATAAAGTATTATATAAATGTGTCATTAAAATCAAAAAGTGCTGTCTAATGGAATCTTTGAACATCACTATATTCTAAAATCACAATCTAAAAGGGTCTTTAAACAACACTTTCTACTATAAGCATTGTCTAAAGGGGACCTTATTATGGTGTAACCCTAAAAGTCAATGTTTTATATTTAAACTTAAGACTTGTATCAAGTTGTTTATTTTAATATGAGGCAATTTCAGTTATTATATTTGTTTTAACATAAAAAAGTTTTTAAGTAAACTTCAATTTCATTAAACATCAAGTGGATAACTCGACAATGAGTTATTATAGAACTATACGCTTAAATACACATAGTCAAGTATTATTATTAAAGTGAAATCATAATACAATTGAGATTATTATTTGTGGACTGATAACTTTATTTCACATGTTATAGATATGAGGGTATATATGGACTCATAATACAAGATAAGTGCATATTAGGGTATATGTGTACTGGATTGACCCACCATGAGAATACTACATAGTATGTTTTGTAATGTCATAAGTTATTCTCATAGTGATAATAGTGTATGTCAATCTCTGACCTGAAATCACTATGGTCCCTACATGGGGAGTTCGAGTCATGCAGATGGATATGAGTGAATTAGATGGAATTTGTCCCTCTTAATAACATGACTAATATCGGAAGTGCCCTTGAAAGAGTATGATTGTAAAATGCATGGTTGTGCTAAAATAAATCAATATGAGATATTGATTTTATTTAAGTATACTCGGAAATCAAGGACTATAATATTGTACTATACAAGGATGAAGCACACTAAGCCTTGTGTTCAATATAAATATAAAGGCAAAAGGGTAATTGTACACAAGATTATTATCATAAAAAAGTTATGTCAAATCACAAGATATTTTCGTCATTTTGGTAGCAGTGATGTGTTGTTAGATACTGCTAACTGTTTATAATATTAAATAGATGCGTTAATATTATTATTAATGTTATGGAAACCTACAAGGCCACACACGTAAAAATAAATTAATGAGATGTTAAAAGTGTAAATAAGTAAGACTTATTTGATTCAGTGGTAAAATCTTATGATGTGCCGACATGAATTAAGTGAAATGCGGAACCTCATAAGCTACAGTGTGTTAGGTCAGTATAAGGGTCTACAAGTAGAACCCATATTAAGAATTTCTAGAAAAAAATCATAAACAAAACCCTAGTCGTTCTCTATTAGTCTCACTCGTCAGTTAACACTAAAATTGAGATTACTCTCATTTGAGGTGTGTTCCTGTTGACTACATAGAGACGTTGTTGTCCGAACAACATTCGTGATTCTCTTTAACATTCGTCTACAAAGGTTATGCGCTACAAGAGATAATTGCATAATCCATGATTCATGACCATTCATAAGGGTCAATCGAATGAAAAATTTGAAAATTAGGCTATGTTAATATGGGTATTTAATTAAAATCGAACACAAGGTCTTTTCAATGCAAAATCTTTTTTGTAAAACCATTGTCTAAACAAATGTTTTCTAAAAAGTCTATTAAGATTACTTTTACTTTGTTAAAAACGATGTATAAACATACAACAATGCTAAAATAAACGTTTTTAAACATTATTAAAGACCAAAAAACCTTCATCTTTTTCCTCTTTGGCATAATGATTGTTAATTTGACGCATCATAGTGACATATTAACAAATTTTATATATATGTAAAAATTTACAATAGATAGTTTATTTGATATAATGTAAATTTTGTAATATATATGATATAATGATAAGAACCAGCCCAAAATTAAGACTATCAAGACAATCACTTAAAACCTCTAAAATTAATATTATCTCAATAAATATTAAATCAATTAATTTTATCATCAATTAAAAAAGTAATATTTTACAAAATAGATGATATTAATTTAATAACTGGTTTTGTATTCTAACTCTAAGATGTCTACCGAAAAATGTTTGATGATACAAATATGTAAAACAAGATATTACAAATACCGATCTACAAAAAGTCATCAAATAAACTATCATTACAGAGCTGGCCTAAGGGAGAGGCACATAAAGCCTTTGATTTAGGCTTCACCAAAATTTATTTTACTTTTACTTTTTTACACGGTCTAGTGGTTTTATTTTTAGTTTTTTACACAATCTAGTGGTTTTATTTTTACTTTTGTACACGGTCTAGTGGCTAAAAATATACTATAAAAACTCTTTAGGCCTCTAGCAGCTATAGACATAAACAAAAAAGACTTCCAAAAAAATGCTTTTAATTCTCAATTTTTGTCATAATCACAATCAAAATCATAGAACTTTGATTTAAAAATTTGCTATCAACAAGACAAAAGAATTGCTTTTTCACTTTGACTCTACTTCATAGTTTCTTACTTTGATTTTGATTTTAATTTTAATTTTGAATATTAATTGTGTGAGTAACTTTTGTCACTTACCATAATATATTTAAGTATGTGTTAATTAAATCTTATTTAAAATCAACGATGTTACAAGAAAAATTAAATTGATTAGCTTTATTATCAATTTAAATAAAATTAATTACAATAATTTGATAAATATTTTTACATTGAAAAGACCTCATATTTGCTTTAAATCTCATAATGTGTTGGATCGACCTTATTTCTTTAATGTCTTATTACTTTATATCGCCATTTATTTTCTATATCAATTTTTTCCATGTACGGTTAATTAATATATATAAACTATGGATAGAAAATTGTGTGATATATCGACAATATGAACTAAAGTAATTGAAATATAGTATGAATGAGTTTTATTTAATAATAAAATTTAAAAGACATTCGAATTCAAATTCCAAAACAATTATTGAACAAATCTTACGTATCTTTTGCCTAAACACTGAATCACTAAAACTCAATTCCCAAAAAGAAGAGGGCTAAAAAAATAAGGCAGCATTGACAATATGAAGGCTTTAAAAAAATAATAAAACTTTTTGACTTTGAGACACCTTTCAATTCTCATTCTTATCAGCTGACTCTTGGGACAAAACACAAAAAGGAAAAAGACAATGAATGCTTCAGAGTGGGGGAATTGGATTGAAGCAGACAGAATCAAAATTCAATTGGTAGTGGTTTTAGGGACGATGTCATTATGTTTATGATTAGGACACAAATTACATCTATCATGACCAAAACATTAATTGCGTACGCTACATAACAACCAATTATTTAACGCCACATCATATTTTTATATTTGGTTATTTTTTAGGCAATTAAAATTTTGAATTAATTTACCTTATGAGTACTAGTACAGTAGTACTTCATTTTTTTCCATGGATACATAACAATTCTCTTTTTTATTACTACATGTATGTTCAACACTTAAAATTGATTCTGTTTGGTGAACTTACTAATCAACTCTCTTAGAGTCTTAGTTAGGATCAAAATCACGGTTCAACTTTCAAACAATGGTTTTATTGTCAAATTATCTATTTGTGCCACAAAATTTGACCTTGCTACGGGACATTGCACATTGGTTTTGATCCTTGAGGAATGATGTGAATTAAAAATTTGATTTATAAGTAAAAATTAGTAGCTAAGTGGGTTTTGATCCTTGCAAATGATGAGAATAAATTCCCACTACCTACCTCCAACAACCTACAAAAGTTAATTATTGATGGCTGCAAAAAGCAAAGCCAAAATAAGTTTGGACATATGATATGAAAATGACTTAATAGGGTGTTTTAATTCAAAAAGCCATCAAAAAGGTTATCATGGAAGGGTGGAGGTTGAGACGTGAGACCGTACGTATTTTAAATTCGGTAGTTTGCAATTTGCTCAAACAACTACATTATGTCAATTTTGACACTTTTGTCGACTTACAATATATCATATCTTATCTTATGAATGTTGGTGGATGTGTATATTCTTCCTAAACTTTAATATTATATAGTTGGTTTATAACATCTATAATTAAATGATTTTTACACTTTAGTATTGTATGTTCTTTAACTTTGAACTTTAACGGTTTATTATAATAGACTTTTAAGTTCCTTGTAAATTATATAATTTGTCACAGAACACAATACATAAATCATGTTGTTTTGTCTTTCTCTTCTCTTTTAAATTTTGCTCTCCCTTTTAGATAATTTCATAATATATTATCAGCACGGATTTCTATTATATGAGTGATGACTTAATCAACTTGAATATTTTATTTCAAAAATATTTATTCTTATTATTATTTACATCTTTTTATGATTATATTCTTTCTTAAAAATTTTATTTCTTTTATTTCATGTCTTCTAACTTTTACTTTTACATATAAATTTTGTTGAGAAAGTTTGTCATGTATAATTGTCATGTTTTTCTCTATTTATTCTGGTAAAATTCCATAAAGAATTTAACATTAAAGGATATCTCTAAAGAATTGTAAAAGTTTGACTTTCTTTTATCATTATTTATGAAAATTATTTGTGATATAGTTCTTAAAGAATTAAAAGGTTAAAGTTAAAGCATCCCTACAGGATTACTTAAAGTAATATTCTCAAGCATCATTTGTATTTGTGGTATAGCTTTTCAAGAATAAATAATTTGATACCAAACATCGTTTTAGGATTACAAAATGTGTGATTTTCCTTTGTCGTCATTTATAAAATTTTGTAGTTGAGTTCTCGAAAAATTACAAATTAAGACCACAATTGTAATCTAAAGGATCCATTTGATCTTAGTGTTAATTTAAAAGAAAAGAAACTAATACAATATGTATTTCTATACCATTTGAATATGCTCTTGAAGCAACAAAACTGAAAATGTTATTTCCAAAATATTTTGAAATAATAGTCACAATTGTGACTAAACAAAAGATCAATTGATAAATGAATACGTGAAAGGCCACGTAATTGATTATATAATAATCAATATTATGATATGTTAGAGATTATCATTGATGTGCTTTTGATGAATTATATGTGATAAAATTTCATTTAGTATAATTTGATATGGTCTTTCTATTGTTAATAATGACATCTGACATCATAAGTAATATACTTTAAGGAGTTGACATGAAATATAAAGATGTCATTTCATCAAAAGAAATAATAAAAAGAATTAGTGGTATGGTAAGTTTCTAAATAACTAAATTATGTTCTAACATTCTCTTTTTATTTTACCTCAATGTTTTAGCATGTATTAAATAACAATGAGTTTATATGCTATATGGAAAAAATAATAATAATAAAATAAATAAGTTATACATTCAATGTGAGATTAAATCAAGATAAATATAAATATATCTCTTCAATTCTATTTGTGACTTGTGTGTTATGTGTTGTGGTATATTTTTGAAATTGTTTTAGTTTAATTATCTTAAATTCTTAAAATATTCTTGATGGATATGAATTGATATTATTGTTTTAAAAAATAATATTTATGATTGGATATATATATATATATATATATATATATATATATATAATTTATTTTTATTAATTGAGCTTTATTCCTAAACGTAAATGATTCATAGTATGTGTTTTGTATAACCAATGTGGCCGCTATGATAATTGATATAGTATTGATTACTATTGATATGATACACGAAAAGATGATAAAACTCCATTAATATAATATTTACTATTTTATTTTGATTTTGCACGTTTTCCTAACTACATGCACTATATATTTTTATGTCTTATGTTTTACCTGATATTTGTCTTATTGGTTGTTTTGTGGTTGTTTATTGGTTATTGTTTTTAGTTCATTTTAGATAAGGTAAATTCATGAAGTTTTTTTTAATTGGTTAGTAAATAACATCTTTAGTTTTTCTTCCATTCACGACTCATCCTCTAAAAATACTTAGGTATAAAGTGAATTGCTTATGAATATAATAATATCCTAAATTTTGGGGGATAACCTCTCGTACATGATAAAATCATACAAGACCAAATGCTGCAATTAGAGATAAGATTTCCCTGATTGAGCTAGTGTGCATTATTTCTATACTTTCTAACTTTATTATTATACTTTTTGTTTAACTATTTTTATTTTTCTCGATAGAATGAGTAATGAATGTCAAAGATATGTGTTTTACTTATAATGCAACTACCGACCCAATTCTCAAGAAAATAAATATTTATTTCTCATACTTAGTAATCCAAGAAACGATTGTTAGAACTATATATTTGGCACCATAAAAAATGGTTGAAGTATCTGAAAGTGCTAATATATTGTTACATGGAGGAACAATTGAAATTTATTGTTGCTAATATATTGTTACATGGAGGAACAATTGAAGTTTATTGTTAGTACTACACATTGCTAATGCAATGTATTCTTCTAACTCATAGAAATTTATTAAGTTTCAAGAATACCATATCAAAATGAAGGAGATATGGAATATCTTTATATTATGAGACATACTTTCGATAAAATAAGTGTAGTGAAAAAGTTATATGCTCTATCATATGATTTGTGCTACACTTATATTAGTGCAATATTGAAGCACACGTTATTGCAAACCAGAAGTTTACAAATCTGTTGCTGACAAAATCGGTTTGTCATCTCAAATCTATTATGTTGCGAAAAATTAGTTAAAATAATATTTATGGATATGTGTTGAAAAGCCAAACAAAATTGAACTTGATGAGACTTTAACTAAAAATGAAAAATATTATTTTATACAATCTAATATATGTGAACTTGATGGGATTTAACTGAAATGAATATCGTTATTTTATCACTTTTATTAACAAATGTCCTATCTATATTTTTGTATATCTAATGAAAAGTAAAAATGAAGGACTTGACATGTTTAAGATTTTTTAATAGAAAATGAAAATGAATTCTTTAGAAATATTAAGAGTTTTCAAAGTGATAGAAGAACTGAGTATGATTTTAGTTTGTTTAATAGTTTTTATAAACTGCATAGAATTATACATGAAATAGTTGCACCATATTCACCTAAAATGAATGGTAAAGTTGAAAGAAAAAATAGAATTTTTATTGAATTACTTGTTGCTGTTATGCTTAATTATGGTTCTAATCTTATTGGTAGGGAAAATTTTAGTGAATGTTTGCTATGTTTTGAATAAAGTTCCCAAATCTAAAAACAAAACAACTCCTTATGAGATTTAGAAGAAAAAACAACTCAACTTATCTTATCTTCGAACATGAGGTTGTTTGGCTTATGCTAGGATCCCCGATCCTACGCGAGGTAAACTCGTCGATAGAGTCTATGAATGAGTGTTCATTGGGAATGTAGTAGACATTAAAGCGTATAGGTTTTATGACCTACACGCTAAAGTAATCTTCAAGTCAAATGATGTTGAATTTTACAAAAATAGATTCCCCTTCAAATCTAGAAAAAGTGAAGGCATTGAAACTAGTCACATTCCCGTTGAGCAGTGAAAGCAACAAAGAAGGTGAAATACAACCTCAAATAAGTAAGAGATTAAGAGTTGCAAAATATTATGGATCCAATTAATTTGACTATTGACCTGCTTGCACACTATATGATTCAAATATAAAACTTTTCAAAAACACTGGTGAAAGTGTTAGACATATTGAATATGCGAGCGTCATTAGTAGCCTCGGGTAAGCCACTAACTGTAGTTGACCCGATATTGCCTATGTCATTGGACCATTGTGCAAGTTCACTAGTAGACCTAGTATGAAGCATTTGCATGATATTGAGAGAGCTGTGAGATGCCTTAAAAGGACCATGAATCTCATATTACACTATCAAAGATTTCTTGTTGTCCTTCAAGGATACAATGATATTGATTGAAACACTTTATTAGAAGACTTCAAAGCAACCACTAGCTATATATTTAGTATAGTTGGAGGAGTTGTATCTTGGAAACAAAGAACCGGATGATATTGACTTAATCCATCACAGAGTTTGAAATGATATCATTATCAACTACTACTGAAAAAGCAAGTTGGTTGATATGTTTGCTAGCATAGATTCCTTTTTGGGAAAATTCGACGTCAATTGTGTTGATCAATGCGATAGTACCGTGGCTATTGAAAACTTGAGAATTCTTACAACAATGGTAAGAGACGACATAAATGTTGTAAGCACAACACAATAAGAGAGTTATTCTCAAAGAACCTATTAGAGTGGATCATGTGTGTATTGATGAAAATTTAGTTGATGCTTTGACAAAAGAATAAGCTAGAGAGAAAGTGATAAACAAATTTAAAAGGATGTACTATTTCCTATAGATCAATGAGTCACTCATGATGATAACCCGACCTAAAATCTTTGAGATCTCAAGAATTAGATTCAATGGGTAATAATAAGTTGTGAAGTGATATAAGATGAACATTCTATTATAAATAAATAAAAAACATGATTACTGAAGCGGTGAAATGTTAAGGTAATATAAACTTTTTTTGAGATCTATACTCTATGCCGGGTGGAGTACCTAGCTACAAAAATACTCTTGATAGACTCACCTATGTGAATGTGGAGGTGAGGTTGCTTCTTATGGAATTTTAAGGCACAATTCATAGAGTGTTCACTATAATGAGATAAATATGTAGAGTCATTATAGCATGGGCTTATGAGAATATACCCTATGAATGTTAGAATAAAGTTTGGTTGATAAACAATGATCCTTAATTGTTTTCATGATAACACAAATTATTTTGTGGAAAAAATTTATAACACTAATGAATTTAATTACGTGTGCAGTTTAATTCTCATGAACCTTAAAGAACTTATGTTGCATCCTTTAATGATTGGAAAAAATATACAAGAAAACACGACAATGCTCTGAAAGATCTGTTAAAGTTGTGACTAACTCTATTAAACGTGCCCTCAACACATCTCCAATGAACCTGTTAACACATGTTCACTATGATAATTCTATGTCTGATGAATTCAGAAAACAATTGACTAAATAGGGAAAGCTTCAAGCAAACATTCTAACAAAGTCAACGATTTGATAAAAAGTTTTTGGATAAAGTCAGCTTTTGAGCCCAGAACATTGAAGAAGTCAACATGTAATCGTGTAGTCTTCCTTTCATTTCAATCAAGATACGTTGAATCAATTACGAAGAATGATTTGGACAAGTTTTTAATATTGATACAAGATCTCTGAAGATTTGATGTGTGTTATTATGTTACTTGTTGATTTTATGCAAACACACCAACGATCAAAAACTCTAATATCATTGAAGTTTCTCTATAAAAGGACTTGTGATCATCACTGCAAAATTTACATACAAGAACCTATTGTCGTCATATACAACAACCCTGAAAAACTTTGTATTATTTTCATAGTGCTGAAAAACCTCAAATACATTATGAGAGCATACTTTGTAATCATTCTCATGTGAGAGTTATTCATCAAATAGTGTTAAACACAATTTGTAACATAGCCCAGTGGTGGCTGCGTCCCGCAACAGCTTGATTGTACTAATCTAGAAGATGTAGAAGACTTGAACATAATCAGATGGATTATAAGGTGTTTAGTGAAAGTGTGATATCATTGGTGATTAGTAGATTAAATCATTCCATGTGAAGGAGTTGGACGTAGCTACCATTTTAGTGGTGAACCAGGATAAATTAGTTTGTGTTCTTTCCTTTATCTGTTTTTGCTTTTAAAAGTGTTGGTTCATAATTTGTTTTTATCATTCAGTTCTTAAAAACAAAAACACAACTCATTTTATCTTCCTTGTATTCCACAATCCACCCACTTCGCATGTCGTTATTTTTATTTTTTTTGCGCACCGATATCTTATATAAGTGGTTGAAAATTGCATCATCATAGTTTTAAGTGGTTGTAGTACTCTACTTCTTAGTGGTTGTATTAACCATATTGATAATGTAATTCTACAACGGTGTAGTAAACTATTTTTTTTTAAATTTTAAAACAATAATATTACATTATTTTTTAAAATATTTATACAGATATCTATTCAATTTATTCATATAATTAAACATGTAATTAAATGTATGCGTAAAAATAATTACGGTTACACACCACTACAAATTAATGGGGATCTTTTCTGCTAAATTATTAACCCCAAATTGAATAATTTTATCACAGTGTGACACGGAAACAACGATAGTTAGATGTTGACTCACGCTTTGCAGGGAAATATTTAATTTGTTTTTATCTTAGAAGAGTAATTCTCACAATTCTGAGGTCCCAAATTCAAACCCTGATTAAGATATTCAACGTAACAATATCGTCATTATTCAGAACTAGAACAAAGGACAAAATTTGATATATTAAGCTAAGGTTAAATTGTGCATAAATTGAATTAATAACAAAGAGAATAGTGGATTATAGTAATTGAATGTTAATTATGTTATTTAATTATTTGACAAAAGTTGAACTTCATACTACAATTAATTATCCTTTGATTTTGTGTGCATTAGAAATTCTGGATACATCCTCGAATATAGGTATGATTTTTTTTACTAAGGATAATTAGTATGATGTATACAACCTACAATTGAATGAACAAAATAATAAAGTTGTAGGTAAAATAACAAAAAGTAAAAAATACACCGTGCTTAAAAGCTTACATCTCCATTTTCTGATGTTGATCATGAGTATACGGTTGCTTGCAAGTATGTAATGTTTCCAATAAATGTTTCATAAGTTGAAACTTTCGCGATCATAACCATATTAATGAATCTTGAAATTCTATTGCAACTTAATGATTGGGTGTCATTGCCACAATTAGAACTCAACAATTGCTACTTCGGAAGCGAAGAAGAGAATGAAGGGAAGAAAATATATTAGGAATAATACCATGATATGATGGATATGTTATATTCGAGATGATAAAATTCAGTTTAAGCATCGTAGAAATAGATGAGTAGTCAATGCATATAGTTGAAAAATTATTTTAATATATTATAAATACATTATAAAATTATTCGAGCTCCTAATAATTAATAACCTAGCATTAGAGTCTTCCACTTTCACAAGCAAACAATATATGATAGATGCCTGTAACGCTTCATCTATTTATTTATATATGGAAGCTCTAGAGTATTTATACTAAATCCAAATACAAGACTTAATTTTAATAAATATAAAAAGAACGAGTTTTTTTTTTCGCTGCCACTTATACCTTTCACCATTCAATACATTTAAAAAAGTTATTTTAATCTTTTTGTTATATATAAAAAGTTGATTTTCTTTTTCAGCAAAAATTATTATAAAAGTTTTAATTTTTCAACACTTTGGTTGATTATAAATATTTTCAAAACTCACACTAGCTCAATTTTTCAAAACTTTGGTTCAATTTAAAATTTTACAAAATGAAATTATTTTTGAAAATTTGAATTAATTTAAAATTTTCAAAATATAATTTATTGTATTTATAAAATATTTTTGAAGCTTTCATCTTTAGCAAAAGTTTCAAAATACAAAGTTTCGGAACTTTTAAAATATTTTATCCAAATTTTTAATTTATAAATTTTGTTTCAAAATAGTTAGTTATATATATTTTTTTTGGAATATCTAGAGTTGTCAAAAGGGGCTACTCAATTCATATAGTGTCGGTCTTAACGGGTTCCAGACTTTTTTGGACCGAGCCAAAAAGCACTTTAATATGGACTGATAAAATAATACTCGAGTCCAATCCTAGATGAGTTGCGGGTCGGATGGATAACCCACATTTTTTTATAATATTTTTTTATTAATAATATTTTTAATTTCTTTGCAACTCTTTTAATTTAAATTTTTTTTATGTCTATTTAAAAAAATTATAGTATGCTACTTATGCATTAAGTATAAATCAATTTGAATGCATATTTAAAAAATTATGATTTACTCTTTATATATAAACTAAGTTTGGATTTTTCAATTAGCACAAACTCAATTCAAATTTTTCAAAACAACACATAAATTAAAATAAGTCCAAATTATCTTTAGAGATATTATCTAGCATAATACAGACAAATTTAGATTTGTCTAACATAACTCAAACTCAAACCAAATTCAAATAGAGTATTAAATAGTTCTAATGTGACTATAAAATAAGTGTTTTTAGAGTACTTGAGTAATATTCAAATTTTTCAATAGTTGGATGATTGTCCACCTAAGAAAATAAAAAAATTGATTATTAAATATATCTATAACTAATTAAAAATAATATTCAATCACAAATGATTATATATATATATATATATATATATATGTATATATAGAGATATAGATATAATCAGCTAAGTGAGTTGAATAACTTTTAGACTTTTTTTTACGTGGACTTATTTTATTATTTTTAAATTATTATGCATGTTGCGGGCTACTCGGTATTCATTGGTCTAACTCAGATGGGTAATGGATTTAATTAGACTAGGCTAAAATGCTCTGAAAGATATCTGCTTAAATTATCAAGCTCAAACCCTATGATTTAGCGGATTGACCCATTCGAGCTAACTCATTTTGACAGCTCTAAGAATATCCTATTTTAGAATTTCCTATTTCTATTTAGAAAATTTTCTATTTTTTTTTCCGAATTTATGGAATTTTTTATTTTGAAAATTTTCTATTTCAAAAATATTAATTAATTTTCCAACTTTTAGAATTTTCTATCTCAGAAATTTCGTATTATTTGAAACTTTTGAAATTTTTTTGAAAAAATGAAATTTTTAATGTTTCAACTAATCAAAATATTTTAAAAGTTTAAATTAATTTGAAATTTTTTAAACTACTTTTAACATAAGTTTCAGAACTTTCAAAAATTCGAAATATAATTTTTTTTTTCGAAGAAGATGAAAGTTTCGAAAACTTAGAACTTTACTCAAATTTTCAAAATGTAAATTTTATTTCAAAATAATGATATTATTTTTTTAAAAATTTCTATTTCAAAAATTTCCTATTCTATTTATGGAATTTCCTATTTTTATATATAATAAAAGGGGTAAAATAGTCTTTTAAAATATATTGAAGGGGTGAGAGATATAGATAAGGGGTGGCAAGTAGAAAACTTAAAGAAACAATTTACAATAATCATGGGGCAAACATATATATCCAACTCCATTTATGTAAATTAATTTTAATAATTTGGTCTAATAATAAAAAAGATGTCTTAAATTTGAATATTGTAACTTTGAACTTTGTTATTAAATGAAGAAAAATATAAATTAGTAGCTTCTTCTCCCACTACTCCTATATTTTTAAAAAGTCCTCAATTAATACATTCATATCAATCAATCCAAATGTATTATTTTGTAAATAATCATTTTACTTTTCTTAAATAATAAATACAATTCTTAAATTTTATAAATATAAAAACAACAATTTACAATCATTATGGGATAAGCGTGTAGGTCCAACTCCAACCATGCAAATTAACTTTAATAGTTTGGTCTAGTCATAAAAAGACATATCTTGAATTAACGTTAGTAGTTTCTTTTCTCATCTCCTATGTTCTCAAAAAAGCCTTCAATTAACATATCTAGATCGATCAATTTTGATGTGCTTTTTGTCAAAATACATATTTAATTTTGAATTTTTTTTATATTATTTAATATACATTTAGATTGATCAATCCGAAAACATTAAGGTAAAAGAATAAACTAACTTTTACAAGTATTCTCTAATTCCTAAAGCTTCTCTATTTTGAAATACCACGTCCTCCCCAAATCTTAAATTTCTTTGACAAAAAAATAATAACTCCAACCATGCAAATTAGATGCTCAACATATTCCATTAGAAAAGTGCAAAATTTAAGGACCAACTTAGAGTGATTTTTTGTTTTGAAAATCAATTTCAAAATCAAAACATGTTCGAATAAAATGAGGTTCAAAACAATTTTTCTTAAAAACTAAAAAAAAAAAAAAGTGTTATAATTTTTGCTTTTGTTTTTCAATTAACATGATATCACCATTAGACATAAACATTATTCTAACAACCATCGACTACCACTACCTTCGACAATCCACCTCTGACCATCGTCTCCACTATCGATCACCTCCATTATTGCCAACCACTCACCTCCGACCACCACCTATCTCTAACAAGCGCCACCACCAACCCAGACCACTGTCATCGCCATTAACCACCCACCTTCGACCACCGCAACTATTATCGACCACCATTCATGACCATTGACACAACCATCCACCTCCCACCATCTTCATCAATTGGGCGATCACTCATCTTTGACCGTCACATACCTCCGACCACCATCTCCCATTATCGACCACCCACCTCTCACCACCATCTCCAATCATTTATATCATCACCACATGCCCACCTTTTATCATTATCATCACCACCATCTCCAATCATTTATATCATCACCACCACCCACCCACCTCTAACAAGCTACCACTATCTCTAACATCCACCACCACCACCCGCTACCATCACTCACCAACCACCTCGAACTATTAAGTGTCTCATTTAACTGTTGCAGCCACCTTCGATGATCGAGTACTACTACAATAGTTATTTTGCACAACTCTCATTTTTAACCATTATTTCTAAAAAAAAACATAATTAAAAAAATTATAATTTTATAATATTTTAATTATTTTAAAAAATTATAATTTCATTTTATTTTTCATTTTTAATTATTTTTACATATAAAATATTTTTTATATTTAATAAATTCATAATGAAATAGAATAAAAAAAAATCAATTCAATTAAAATTCAATTAAGAATTGAAATTCAGAACTAAGAAATGAAAACTTAACTAAAATTGAAAACCCAAAATACAAACTAATTTTAGTTTTTAAAATTTTCAAATAAGAAAAGTAAAATCCACCCTTTTTAGGGTGCCTTAATTGAGAAGCTCCAATAAGCTAAAGCTAAACCACATCGTGTCATACATAGTATACACGAGATCATAAATTTAGACCTCGTTCCTAAATTACACACAGACAAAAAGTGTACTAGAATGACTGAGTTTTCTGATTAATTGAACTCATTCAAACCCTAACCACTACAATTTTATTGGTCAAAGACATAGCAAAAATTATAGAGAAAAGATGAAAAATCTACATCATTTCCAATTAAAATTTTACATTGGCTACTAATGCGAAGAATACATCTTTGCTTTTCAAGGAGCCAAAAACTATTAAATTAACTACATTACTATGAAGAGTCATCCAGTAACCTTGATGTTTTTAGAGGCAGCAAGGTCTGTCAGTACCCAGCAGCTGAGTCATTCCTAAACTGTTCAGACAGGTGGAGGAACCAAAAGCCTGAGCCTACTTCTGTATCTTGCAATGCGCTGCGACCGTTCTTCCCTTAAACTACAAGCAACATAAAAAAGTAACGATAACAATGAGTATATGAAATTAATTTCATCCTGAGACTTGGTTTGTCCTTAAAGAGCCAGGATGCTTTCAAAATCATCAAGTTATAACATTTTCTCATAACATTTTTTGGGTGTCCATCGTCCGACGCACAATAATTGTTGCATTTAATAATTTCATACATATTAAGAAAATATGATAAATGATAGAAATAATGGTAATTTTACTGAATTATTCTTATTAACCAGATATAATTTCTATTATGATAAATATAAAATGGAGAATAATAACTAATGACTGATGAACATAGTATTAATTAGAGGTACAATTGGATGAAAAAAATAATTGGAGCTACATTGAGGACTACAAATGACATTCTGTTAAGAACAAATGTTTTTCTTAGTTATTATGAAAAGGCAGTAACAGAACATCATATCTCTTTTGGGATCGAGACTCTACCCAAAGGGTACAAAGATATCATTCTTTAAGAAAAACAAAATTGCAGTCATACTGTAACAGTCGAGGAATAAAAACTTATGAGAAGCATAGAAACTATGCGTATGCTAAAAAAACCAACCAATACCTATAGTGCAAAGATTATGACAAAAATAAATTCAATACTTTGCTTAGAAATCCAAATTTGAAAATGTTATGAATGTAGTATTTCAAATTTTCAAAAGATATGCCATCATCTATCATACAAAAGGAAATATAAATCCAAATATATCTTTGATTCAGAGAAATCAGAGAAGCAAGCAAACTCAATTTAGCAAAGCAAATGCTTGTAAAAGAACAGTCTACTACTCTATCTCATTAAAATTCAAATTTCAACCAGTATAAGCATAAAAGGTTTACAATGTCATCATGTATTGGTAAGATTAAGAGGTAAACTTCGGTATTTATAATAGTCAAATTTGATGGCAGTGCAAATAAATTTAACAGAGTTGATCCGAAGATTCTGAACCATTTCAATATTGCAATAACGATTGTGACAAATAAGTTAGTAGTATGAAAGTAGAAACATTAAACTGATTTTAAATGGAAGGTGAATAAATTATGTCAGATCAATATGAAATGACCAGTATAAAACTCGTCACCTAGTAGTCTTTCTCATCTCACCATTGTTAGGGTCAGGTTGTTAACTATGGGCATCACTCTAAATTTCAATATATTTCACTTTGTATTCATAGTAATGATAAATACATCAATGTTTGATAAAGATGATTCAGTAAAAGTACTATCACCTCTCTTTTAATTATGCATTTTCTTAATTTGTATGAATTAGTCTAATAGATTAATTATAATGTGACAGGAGTAACTTTTATTAGGAATTATTTTGTTTCTACTATTTTATCGTATCACATTAACTATTGCAATGAATCAACATCAGAATCTTTTAGGCCTTCATCTCTTATCTCACATGGTGCCAACCAAGAGCCCAGGGGTTTATTGTTCGGGTCACTAGTTTCTGTTCTCAACGGTGAACCCTTCACTACTGCAACACTTGCTTTGGCGCACGAGGGA
Source organism: Cicer judaicum (assembly GCA_037974835.1). Taxonomy (NCBI): domain Eukaryota; kingdom Viridiplantae; phylum Streptophyta; class Magnoliopsida; order Fabales; family Fabaceae; genus Cicer; species Cicer judaicum. The sequence continues at coordinate 1,892,041 of JBBPBS010001045.1, forward strand.
AGCCTCACCCCTGCACCCATGTTCTTTTGATCTTATCGTTGCGCCCCAACTTAGGCTCTATTTGGTAAAAAGTCGTGGATGGCGAATAAGCTAATTTATTGTAGATAAGCTTATAGCAGAAAAACTAGCATATTTAATTTGAAGTGTTTAGTAAAAATAGCAATTGAACTAACTGATTAATATTACATTTGTCCCTAAATAGAAGACCCTCTTGAGAAATTTATTTGTACCTTTTTATAACATCTTTGAAGAATTTTCAATTGCATTAATTATTTCTTTACTAACATACCTCTAATTAATTTACATCTTTTTATGCAGCAACCGATATATTATAATAAAAACATTATCTAATTCTTTCTCTTGAAGGATAAAATTGTAAAAATAATACCAATTGTCAACAAATTTAATACTACTATCAACTTTCTTAATTTGAACAAAGGTGTCCTATATTTAAGGACAGGTGTAGTATAAAATGACAGAAAAATATTTTAAATAATATTTAAACTATTTCAATTAAGATAATAATGAAGGTACAAATGAGAGAAAATCTGATATGCTATAAGCTCAAACACGCTAAAGGAAGTAACATCAAGAAAAATACTATAAACTCATGAGAGAAAAGTATTACCAAACAGCTCTATTTTGATCATACAGGCTTATCCGCTATAAGCTAGCAGTAACAGAGCCTTAATCACCACATAGTTCCAATAAATATTATAATAAAAACATTATCTAATTCTTTCCCTTGAAGGATAAAACTGTAAAAACAATACCGATTGTCAACAAATTTAATACTACTATCAACTTTCTTAATTTCCATAATTTGAACAAAGGGGTCCTATATTTAAGGACGGGTGTAGTATAAAATGACAATAATATTTTAAATAATATTTAAATTATTTCAATTAAGATAATAATGAAGGTACAAATGAGAGAAAATCTTATATTTTATAAGTTCAAACACTACTTGAAGTAGCATCAAGAAAAATGCTATAAACTCATGAGATAAAACTATTACCAAACAGCTCTATTTTGATCATACAAGCTTATCCACTACAAGCTAGCAGTAACAGAACCTTAATCACCACATAGTTCCATCTCCACAAGTTTATACGCACAGCCTTCTTTAATGCTGTGTGTTTACTAATTTCTGGGTGTTTCCCTTATCACCGCCATGTTAGAAGTAGAAATAGAAACCTTGATGACCAGCAACCTTATTTCCCCCACACCAAGTCCAAATATGTCAAAACTGGTGAATTGTAGTTATCACTTAAATGTAAATAACTATCTTATGTGATCCCAATTAGTCATCTTTTGGATTCTGGACAATCTTTCATCTTTTGGATTCTGGACTAAGCAAGGAGGACCAAAAAATTGATTTCTAGGACGAAGATGACTACCAAAATGTCTTGTTTATGGGATTCCATGAAACCCACCATCAACCATACCTGCTTGTTCTTGGAGGTAGCAAGGAAGATTTGGGACTGCGTGAGACATTGCTCAGATAAACGAAATAAAAGTGAAAACTAGTGGCTAAACATGGGAACAAATCAGTAACTGAGAATGCCAACAATTTGCAGTTACAGCTACAGCTAAATCACTATCCTGAGTTTCATATGAACTGTACGGCAGATGCAGCTCTTTTGAAGTTCATTGAAAGAGACCATTTATATGATTTCCTAGCTAGTCTAAATGTTGAAGTTAGGATTCAGATTCTTGGCATGGATGGCATGCCTTTAAAAGAAGCAAACCCTATCGTTCAGGCACACAGACAGTATAAAGAGTGCTATGCGTGTACCACAAAAATAGAAGGTGTAGAATTGGTGAACAAACAAGAGCAGAAGCCAAAGGAGAGAACTGATATGCCCAACAAACTTTCAAATCCTAAAAGCCAAGCGAATGACAACCACCAAGCAAGAGAAAAATGTTGAGAAAAATGTTGGAAGCTCAATGGGTAAACCGCCAAGCACCGAGTGGTGATAAACTGAGGGGTGTAGCAAAGGCCTCAAGCACACATGGTGTAAAAATCTTTGGAGAAATCTGGGGTAGGATGTTTCAATAATGAACAAACTCAAAAGCTAAAAACCTTGTTGGGATGATTGAGAAACTAGTCGGTTCACCAGATGACCTGCTCTTTGGCCCTTTCAGGTACTCTTGGCATGAATGTTTCATTTTGTGTCACCTCTTGGATAATCGAAAAAAGTTTAATTGCAATTGATGTTGCTCAATGAAAGACTGGTAGTAGTAATGTCGGTTCTCTATTTCTCTGAAGAAGTATCTACTTGATATTTTGGAGGAAACAGCGATGTTTGAATATAAGCCCATTGATACACCTATAGATTCAAATACTAAACTTGTGCCAAATGAGGAGAAGTCCTTTTCAAATCATGATAGATATCGAAGACTTGTTGGGAAATTGAGAAATCTTACTATGACTAGACTGACGTCCTTTATTGTAACTTGTAAGTGTTGTTAGTCAATTCCTCAATTTGACTCATGATAGTCATTAAGACATTGTGATTCTAATCTTGAAATATATCATAGGGTCTCCACAGACACTCACACTAATGTTGTTGCATATACATATGTAGATTGGACTTGATCCACCCGTGATCAACAATCAACTTCTGGGTTTTGTGATTATGTGAGCAAATCTTATATCTTGGAAGAGCAAGAAGACAATTGTTAAATCCAATGCAGAAGACAATTTATCATGCTATGGCTCATATGTTACATATTGCATCTGATTCCAATCTATCGCGAACAGACTAAACACAGAGCTAGATATTGATTGACATTTTATTGTGTATGAATTATTCTTTCTAGGGAGCGACATCCTTCATAACTACTAATGGTCAACTATTGAATATTTTCACCAAATATGTTCCAAAGGTGATTCATATGGCATATGCACAACCTTGACGGAGACTATCAAGATAATCAAATCATTGAAAAAATAATAGCATTGCAATTGATTTTCCACTTTACAACTAGCCTAGGTTCGTTATAGAGTTCGAATTGATTCAATGTATAATAGGAAGTAGTACAAGTGATAGCTTAATTACTCATTTATTATCCATGTAAATCAGATGCATATATAAAGTTGTCTTGCTAACTGTCAATTAACACCTCAGCAATTGAGATATTTCAAATATTTCAAGTAATGTAATGTGCATTCAGAATTTCACATAATCTGAATGGTTAATCTAGAACCTTCAGTCCACAGCTATGTCACGGTATATAATGTTCTGACCACAAGTCATAAGAAGATGATGAATAAATAAACAAGGTGAAAGGCAGTGTTAATAAACAAACTTACCGTGCTCTAACCCTTTTTGCACGTTTAATATGTCTCTTCAATAGATCTTGTGTTGATAAGTGCTTAACAGACTTCTCATCCTGAAAGCAAAGATGGGTATCAACGCAAAGGATATGGATCAGTGGGATAAAGATGGGCATCAATATATAATTGAAACAAACTAACGCATTGTCCTAAATCTTAATTCTCATGAGGACTGCACTGTCAAATAAAACTTAATTCAACAACACATTGTGATAGGGCCTCTGTTACTGTTATGGGCCCAGGGGCTGATGTTATTAGTAGGCCCAAAACATGAAAAGTTTATGAAAGGAGAGTGACAAAAAATGATGAGGTGGCAGAGAGAGGAAAGGGGAGTAGTGGTTATTGCATGTCTGTTACAGGTGTAATTGTGAGGGGGAGTGAGGATGTGCTGAGAAGTAACTGTTTTGGCCAGAGAACTGTATTGTCTCTGTGTGGGAGCGTGGTAGTAGGAGATTTTCCTATTGCTATTTTCATATTCTGCATCAATAATACTTACAAAGTTACAATCCCGTTTTTCATTCCATTTTCTCTCTTATTTCTACTTAATTTAATTCTGGTCTGCACCACATTGTATCAATGAAACGGTTATCTTCCATGTGTTAGTATTTCCCTATTTCCTGATTACCATATCTCTGTATATTTTAACCAGATTGCCTGTGAATATATAGATTTGGAAATTCGAAATACTTGGAGTAGATTGTTCATCTAATCCCTACATAGAAAATCAATTACATAAAAAGGTTGAGCGCCAAATTCTCAACCAATGCACAAATAAATTCTCAAGTCCATGTATTTTATTTTCACAAAGGGCCTTAATAGACAATTAACCAGAAAACCCAACCTCTTCTTGCTCATCATCATTTTCATCATCTTTCTTGTTCGAGGTACAAGTATCCACCATAGATGCAGGTGAGGGTTTCGGAAGTGCCATCTTTACATCTTTCTGCAATGGCTGTCATTTATAATGAAACATAAGATTATAAATCAATAAACAACTATATAACACATGAAAACAAGCAGATGCATATAAAATATTCAGCCCCTAAAAGCAAATCATTGGTCATAACATACTCTATTATGGTGACAAGAAGCTTCTCAGTTAATAATCTAAACAGTTTCTTCAGATGATATGGATCCAAATAAGTAAATTCAAGCATAATTTCATCAGATTTCTAACAGACATTGGTCTGGGATAGCTATATCCTAGCCATGGTTTTAAAACCCAGATTGCATAATCAAGTTAAAATTGCAGCTTGGTGAAGTCCTTTCCCATACTCCATACCTCATCTGAACCTTATTGCAACACATTACTACTGGATGCCATGTGTCCCATAGGAAAAGCACATAGATAAGCCAAAACAAACCACTAAATTCTAACTCCTAAAGATTTCCTCATTTCTTCAATACCAAAAAATTTCAAGTGATAGAAAATAACATGCATATTCATAGAATTAGAATCAATTAATCATTTAAAAAAAAAATTAAAACTCATAAATTGTCCAAATAAAGCTTGATTTCCTTGAAAATTGCAAACCCATATTTACTGTATAAAGGACAAGGAGCAACCAGACATATATCAAGTCTCCTCAACTCAAACTTATTTATTAGCAATAATTTCATTGTACAACATCTGCAATTCGAGTTCAATTATAGCAAGAGTTTGACAATAGTTGATATTCTGCCTTTATAAATCACAAAAAGCATATATACAATCAGTATCATTTCCTCAAGATCATACTAGACTAACAGAGGAATATAGTGAGTCATAAGTCACTATTACATGCTAGAACTTAGAAGCAAATACCTGGCTTTCTTCATTTACACCATTTCTCAACCATGATCTACAAAGTGCATACAGCGAAGCATCCTCTGTTATTCTGACCTAAAAATTAGAAACAAAACATGATTACCACAACAAAAAAAGAAAAATACCACAATTAAAAGCAGAAATATTAAAAATTGATTGGACTTAATACTAAAAATCCAGACTCAACAAGGAACTAGTGACCCACAGTTAAAAGTCGTATGTTTGATCACTTTAGCAGTCTCATTCTCATACACAACTCACAATACTTGTTCGCTCTTTCTTCTCAACCTCCCATCTCCAAAAACTTTTCTGGGACCTCCTCTATTGTCTGCAACCTCCATTCTCTGACCAGCATGAGCTTCCTTTTCCAGTGATCAAATCATCTTCTTCCTTTTAAATTTTTTCTCTTTTTGGTCTGCATTATATCCTATTAACTCTTTCCTTTTTGTAAATTCTATTGTCTCCTCTTTCTAATTTTCTTCTTTTTTTCATTTATCCCCTCCTGTTCTCCGTTTCCTTTTTCAGTTAAATTCTTTTGTTTTTATAATCATCTCATTTCTGATGTCTTCTTGTTTTTTCTTTCCAGAATTTTATCTTTTGGTCATTACTAATGTTATATAATCTTCATCTTACTCTCTGTCATCAATTTTTTGCCAAAAGACCAATGACATCATATTTTTAGTAGAGTATAATATGTTACTATGAGAGCTATATGATATTATTTTATGGTTTTCTATCAATTCAGTTTATAGTTGTTGAGATATCACAAATACTTTTAGTTTAGAAAGAAACATAAACAAGAAACTCAAAATAAGATTCAGTCAAAAAAGATGAGGAGACTGTAATATAGTTATGGTTAGAAGTAACAAGGATATACAATTCCAAATGTGTTTTAAAAGAAATTAAGCAAGCATGAGCAATCTATTGATACTTGCATTCCACACACACATGCACGCCCACGAGGGAAAACCATCTTATAGTCGCAAACTAAATACATTTGAATTCAGTAAGATCTCAATTGTAACTGTCAATGAAAGAGGGACAGATGAAATCATTAAGATCTCAAATGTAACTGTAATTGAAAGAGGGAAACACAATACAAAGGTTGTAAAGTAAGAATTAGGGCTTACTTTTCGGTTTCTGACAACAGTAAGGGCATCATCTTTGCTTCTTTCCCTAAGAAACACATCAGAGACATCAATCCAACCAACTCCATAACCAAAAGAAAACATGACAAAACACCAAATTGAATACACCACAAATCATCCACAAAATTTCACCTGGCACTTGTATCTTTGTGGCCATTGACATCAGAAACCGTAGATCTAGCAGTACCCTAAAACACAACCAAAACAAAATTTCGTCAGGAAAAAAAAAACCACTAATAATTCCATCTCGAAAGAACCTTGTGATGATTTTGATGGCAAATCACAAAAAAAACAACAAGAACAAGAAACAGTTTCGAAAATCGCAATATACCAATTGAATTCCCCATCCACAAACATTGAATCCAATTTATACAACTAATTAAAATTAAATTAAATTTCGACCTCAACAAAAAGGGAAAAATCATAATCATCATTAAATCCCAATTATTACTCTCCTTTTTACCCTTCACATATAATCAATTTTCACTCAATTAAAAAAAAAAAAATCAAAGTTGAAACCTTAAGGTGTCCTTTAACGGGAGGCGAGGCAGTAGTAGCAGCAAGATGAGGGAACTGCACGTGAGAGAGCGGTCTACTCACGTGCAACGCGTGACTAAGATAATCCAAATTCATACCGCGAACACCGCTGTGAGAGTACAAAAGCGGCGGAGGAGGAGGCGGGTAACCACCAACAGCGTGATCAGCGACAGGTTTAGGGACGAAAGCACCACGGGAGGGAGAAGCAAAAGGGTAGAGAAAAGGGTTTGGAGATCGAAGAGGAAGGGTTTGTTGTTGGTGTTGTTGTTGTTGTTGGTGTGAATGTGATGTGTAATGATGTGGTTTTTGGTTTGGGTTAGGGAATGGAGAAATAGGTCTTGATGACGTGGCGGTTGTGGCGGTTGTAGCAGGATCTAACGGCATCTTTTTAGAATTTTGAACTGAACTATGATGAAGATGGTGAAGCTGTGGTGAATCTGAGAAGAAAACGAGAGCATTGAGTTGTTTTATTAGATTGGAGGAAAAAGGAGGGAAAAGGAAAAGTAATTAATAAAACGGGGAGAGAAAAATTGGAAAAATTCAGGGTTGGGTTTTAAATTTTGGGTGTGGGACCTGGAGAATAGTAACGTAAAGTGTTTTAGTAGTAATGAAGTAGTAAAGATTCATGGCCAAATATGGGGAGTTAATTAATACTACATTATCAAAGATCAAGTTCTTGCGATAGCAAATTTTGAGTGTCACCCTGCTAGTAATAATTGTTTGGGGTTTGAAATTTCGGATCTCAAATATTAAAATGTAATATTATATACGTTTCATGTTTTGTGATTTAAATTACGTTACATATTCTTTCAAAAGGAAAAATTAGGTTACATATTTTTATAATTTTTTTTAAAGAATAAATGAGATTTGATGTATGAAGTCCAAACTATATCACTATTAGCATCAACATCAAAAGAGATCCAACAAAATAGCTTATAAGTTTTATTTATAAAAAAATCAAAGGTTCAATAAGTTAGAGAAAAGAAATGAGTTAAGTGTTAAAAGGATTGATTGTTGTGTTAAATAAAAAATCAAGACAAAAAAGTTGCATATTAGATGGATGAAATGTCAATTGTGGAACATGTGACTAGAGATGAGATTATTAGTCAACTTTGTCATTAGTCAAACACTGGAAAGAATTGACTAACAAGAAATAAAATAATTAAATGATGATGATGATGATGAAGAGGGTGACTTAATTCACTCATCAAATGACGATGATGATGTCGAAAATGAATTAATTATGTGAAGCGTGTATGTGTATCTATAATTATATTTCTCATTCGAACAAGTGTTTCTCTATTTGAAATCTAAGATGAATTTGGAATTTTGAGCTTGAGTTCTTCTACTCTTTTATTTCTTAGTTATCATTTGTTTGGAATTTAGTTTACTTCAAATTAAGCTTAATTGTTTGAATTTTTGGTCCATCTCGAGACACCTAAACTTATTCACAACATGTAACCTTTTGTGCCAAAACTTAAGAAACATCTATATCCTAACAAACAAAGTTTCAATTTTTTTTAACTAGTCCTAACTACATGCCTTTCATTAAGCTTTGCTACATGCCTTTCTAGTGGTAATAACAAGAAAACTTCAAGAGTTTATTTAAACGCTACAAAAATTAAAACTTCAAATTTAATCAACTCTTTGTAGAACAAGAAACATAAGAAAGTAACAGTTTTTATTGTGTTTCTTTTTAAAATCTTTTTAATGTGGCTAAGCTACAACAAGGAAAACAGAGCAGATGAACATAAAATATAACATAATTATTGAAGCTAAGTTAATTTTAGATTTATAGTTTTTATGTTAGCAAAAGTATTTTATAAAAACAATATATTTGACTTCATATAGTATGAAAGAAGATTTGTGTTTTTGAAGACAATCTAAAATAAGATTTGATTCATGTAAAGTCCCAGATTTCGATCTAAAGTATTACCTAAAAATATTTATTTTCTTTTCAAAAAGACTACAATTTTTTTCTTATGAGTAATTCATCATGTAATAAATAAACAAAAGAACCAGAAAATGACTTGATATATATATTTTTTTAAAAGAACATAATACAATTACCTAAAATACTATTTATTTATATATTTTCAAATTTAATCTTCTAATTGTTAGATCGATGTTCATTTACTCTCTAAATTAAATTAAATTTTCTTTAGGTGAAATTCAAGAGAAACAAGGTTGGCAAAAATTAACTACCATTCAATTATTTTCTAGCGAAAGAAAATTCACTTCCGCATTTCTATTTAAAATTAACGATAAAAAGTAAATAAACTTTAAAAATGTATCACTTTGGTTTTGTTAATACAAACATTATTTTTAAGTCAAAATTCTCTTTTTCCCGCGCACATGCGCCAAACAAACATCATTCATGCAATATTTCGATATTATTAGTACTTAAATGTTGGTATAATGGGTCAATTCATCCCACTGTAAAATTAAACCAAATAGTAAGTTAACAACCATAAAATATGAATATAAAATCTTTTCGTAATAAAAAATTTAAAGAAATTGATTGTTTTTAATGATTCACAAAGTTGTATCAAAATCATAAAATGTATCTAAATAAATCAAGTAGCAAATCACCTTAGAACAAATAATTAGATCAAAATAAAAATAACAATAAAATATATGCAAGTTATACATGCTACTAAAAATATATGATCCGAATATAACCAGTCACTAAGACATCTACACATAAGTCACATATACCAATAAGGAAAATTAAACCAGTCACTAAGGCGTCCACAAAGATGCATATGATATATTGTGAAATGATACTCATGCTCAAAATATACATGCCACCATCCACTTAGGTAACCACTAAGAGAACAATGTTTAACACACAATTCATCAGTCAATTAGGCAACTACAAAGATAACAATATTCAAAAAATAAATCATTGACCACTTAAGCAACTACTAAGATAAAATATTCAAGGTTAAATTTTAATCACATGTGAAATCAAAGTTTTATTCTCATGGATGCTTAAAATAAAAAATTAATAATTTTGTTCTCCCAAATATAGAACATATAAACACGTGAATCTTAGAGTCACAACAATCATTTTATAAACTATAGCATCGGATTAGGTACATGTTATTGTTAGACATTAAAACTCAAATAATGAAGAACACATATAAATATAAACTTTATTTCTTCTACTATAAAATTTCTCCCATTATTAGTCATTTATGCATACAAACCAAATTAAATACATCCTATCAAACATATTACTCATGAAATCATAATAAAAATCATAACCTTATAATTAAGTACACATAAACAACACAAAATCGCAACTTTACGTCATTTAAATGAAAATCAAAATTTAAATGAAAGCATATTATTCATGTTATAATAATAAAAATCAAAATTTTATAATTAAGTTTATCAAGGCAAACATATGACTCAAAATCAAAACATTGTAGTTCAATTCTTTAAGACAAACTTAAAATCAACATTTTTCTTTTTAGACATCAAGATATCATATCAATATCTTACAAACTATTAATTTAATATCTAGCCTAACCTTGCATGGAAAAAAACTCTTACCTTAGGCGCTTTACTTCCTAGCAACACGTTCTAAGTCTCACGAATCAAAGAACAAGACAAAGGTCCAAACTTTACTTCAGATAGTATTAAAAGAAGAAATAAAATTGTAATTCGACTTTGCGATTATAATGGGAATATAATAGGTAGATATGTATACTACCTTTTATTTTATTTTATTTTTGCTAATAGTTATGACACAAAAAATTGTCTAGAATTCTTTTTGTAGAGAGTTAAAATAAAATTATAATTTTGGTTTAAGAGAGAGGGATGCGTGAGATATAACAGACAAGGAGAGTCTTCTTTTTGTCCTATCTTAATTGCACAAAAATGAATTAAAGGTATTAAGAATGAGAGAATGAACATTATCTCCTCTTTTAATTGATTGAGATGAAAACATAAAGTTTACATTATATCAAGACAACACCATGAATTGTCATAAAATCTTATCATGAAGAAGAATAAAAGCAATGAGGCAAGTAACATTTTTTTTATACTAAAGATGTATGGACCAAAAATATTTTCAAGCAAGAACACTCATACATGATTGCAAGGTATTACTAACTCTACTATCTCCTAGGCCGAATACTTATTTGGTCTATAATAAAACTAACAAATAATACAACTTCTACAAATTCTAATTTAATTAAATAATTGAACTAATATTTTCATCAACTAAAATAAATAAAGCAAGACAAAATTGTGACTGCAAGTCACCCATAACAAAATAAAACCAACATATTTAACACATCTATTTATTGATTATTGAAACTAATCAAACAAACAAAATTGCAATAATCCATTTAGGAAACAATCATGCCATAATTCGTCATGGTGTAATTGTCACGATAAAATAAATAAATAAAAATAAATGTTATAATTGTTCAGAAAAAATAGTGAGAAAATTTAATTTAATTTCTTTATACAAAATAAATTATTAATTAAATGATAAATTATGACAACTACTAAAAACTCACATATATAATATATATGAAAATATTGGGGTGTTACAACAAACATAAAATCAAATTTTTCTTTTACCACATCAAGACATCATATCAATATTACCGTTGGTTTCTTTGTCTAAAATTGAAGTGCAGTTAATTCTAAAATTATTCTCCAATCGATTACTGCTTTTCTTCCTTTGTTTAAAAAAATATTTGGCTGTTAATAAATAATTATCTTGAATATATTGTAAATATTTTAGAATCTCTATTTTCACTATAGAATTGTTAAAATATGATTTGGTATTAAAATGCTTTAAAAATAAATCTATTAGTAAGTATAATGTTAATTTTAAAGATATTGATTTTAATTATTATTTACTAATAAATATATTTTTAAAAGTTTATTACTTTGATTACTCTATTTTGTAAAATATTATCTTTCAAATGTTAATAATGTTTTGGAGATGAAATTATATTTAACATTGTTAAAAATGAATTTGAGTAATTGTCTATTTTGTTTTTAAAAAAATTAATAAAATGTTTTTCATGGGCTACGCCCTTGTGTTGAGTAAAAGAAATTATTTTGAATCCTAACTAAAGACGAAGCAAAAGCGCATGAAAAAAAAAGAACAAGAAGAGAAAGAAATATGGTTGTGAGGGAAACACAGAGTTTGAATGGAAAGAAAGAAAAGTTGAGAAAGTTTGAATTTTTACGTGGTATGTGGTGAAAGTTTCAATTCTTATGATGTATGAGATGAAAGTTTCGATTTTTTGATTACTAGTTTATGAAGGTATGATTTTCATAATATGTGTGGAGAAAGCTTTGATTTTTATGATAGATTTTTATGAATATATAATTTTATGCTAAGAGCTTCCGATGTATGATCTCAGTGATTGTTGAATGAGGTGGTGATTTTGTATAAGTGATTTTTGAAGTATATGACATGATTTTAGTGGGTTGTGTGAAAATATTTGACAATACATCATGATGTCACAAGTGCTTTGCTATAACTTAAAACCTTAAACTCAGAATACTTAGAAAAAGTGAGCTCTTGAGGAATTTTTGAATAACTTTGGTTTTTTTTTTATGATTTTTGAGTTTGTTGGTTCATTGTGTTCTTCTTCAGTCTAAAGTATCTATTTATAGTTAAAATTAGGATAATTTAGTCCCTCGTGAATTTTGAATTGTATCTTAATTTCAGCTAGGTCAACAAATATTTCTTCCAAATATAATTTTGAAAGATATGTTTTCATAATATGATCAGTAGCCAATCCTTTATTTTTTGAATCTGATATGAGTATTCTTCTAGAAGGATATTGTGTGTATTTGTTCAGATTATATTTGCAAATTGATTCACCTGAGTCTTTCTTCATATGCTTCATTTCATTTGGGCAAGAACAATTATGGGTTTGTTCTTGGACCTTCATAAGTAAGGATACAGCAAAATCCAATCTGTTATGAGCAATCTATCAGAGTTTTTGATCTTCCATAAGAGTTTTTGACTTTTTTCTCTCAAAAATATTGACTTGCTTGTTGGAGTCAGATTGTGTGTTGCTTGAATAATTTTGTCAAAAAGGCAAAATTGTGTGACTTGAATAAGTGTAAAAGGCATCTTGAACTTTGTTGCATTATCTGAGTTAGTGCAACTTTAGAGGCTGCTTATCAAAAGCAATATTCTAGAACATGTTGCAATTATTAGAGTTAGCGGAACATAAGCTTCAAAGAAAGGCTTGAACAATAGACTTCATTGGTATGCTAAAATTATTGTTCATTAGAGGCATACTAAAATTATTGTTAATCATAGGCATAGGAACTCCAAAGACACGTTGAATCTTTAGAGGCACATACCTATTCAGAGGAACGCTGATTTACGGAAAACATGTTGAGCATCTAAAAGCATGTTGAACTACCAAAAATATGTTGAACTACTAGAAGCATGCTATCAAAGGCAGATGCACGTACTTTTATAGAATGTGCATTTGTCTGATTTTGAGGATTTTTCTGAATGATTTGATTTTGTTTCCTTTTACCTTTTTACTTCATATTGTCGCTATCTCTAGTCGTTTTCTTTGGTCATTTCCTCTTGTGACTTCCTCTAATATTTTTCTTCTTATTTATTGCTTCTAATATATTCTTCTAATTTTGCATTATAATTCTTGCACACTTAATGAAACCATTAGTCCAAACAAACTATTCTCGTTAAGTATCATTATTAACATCAAAATTACAAAAGGGAAAATAAACTTGGTTTCAACAGAAGTTGCCTTAGTGACATGTGTTATATCCAAATTATATAGTTTTTAGGAGTATGCATAACATTGAATTGTCTTGCAATTGTTTTTTCTTTTTTTTTTTTTGTGATTAGTGTGGACCAAATGTGATACAAATTTCTCTTAGATGATTTGATGTTATAATAAGACATTGATTATTCTTGAATGATTTTGACGTTATAATATGATTTTATTTTCTTGAATGTTTTGACAACTGTGATGCCTTATAATACAACTGTGAAATATTAATCAATAGGCTTCATACGAAACCAAAGGCTTAACATCCTAGTAATCTGTGAATTCTTTTTGCAAAGTGTGGCTATATTTTTATTGATATCCCTGTAGTGTTTTGTTTATGTCATTTCTCTATTACTTTACCTTCATTTGTATAAAAAATAAAACAATTTAATAAGTTTGACACTCTTAAGGAATCGCGTTTATCATGTTCAAGGTGAGTCCCAGAATAATGACTTATAAGTGTCTTTTTAGAAGATCAAATGATTATTCAGTCAAACAATATTTTGAGTACTACATTCACGGGGGAGATTTCTTTTAAACCTTATTTTGTGAAGAAAAATTGTCATTAATTGTATAGTTATTTGTCATCATAAAAAAATGGGAGATTGTTAGAGCAAAAGTGGGTTTAGCTACAATTCTCTAGTTGGTGTTTTGATGTTAACAAACGTAAACAAATAAAGAACAATTATCCCCTAACTATATTTGCTAAGTGTACAAACTAAGCTAGAAGACAAGGATTTATATTAATGACTATCTATTTTAATGAAACATAAATAAGTTAGTTAGAGATAATAATCTAAGTGTTTCTAGACACAAAGAATATTATCACATAATAAACAAGTAACTATTTTTACTAATAGAGCAAGTAAAATGTAGCAATACGTAGTATTATTATTGCAATATACAGTCTAGGTCAAAACATTAAAAGAAAAAGAAATACAAGTCATTGTTCTGTTATAAGCTAGATCCTCTAATGAACAAAGAAAAAAAAGAATATTCTAAACAAATATCACAATCACTCTAAAGAAACCACTATAGCTATGTATGACTCGGACGAACGCGTTTTCACATGCACCTTTTGTGAATTTATTAATACAAGCAACAATCTGGATGTTTTTCCTATGATAAGTATGTCAAACAAAAAGACCTTAAGCCTCTGATAACTGTGACAAACATTGTATTCTCTAACACTGAAAGAAAGTCAACTTTATAAAAATTTAACCCTGTGATATAAAGACAATACTCGAGATAATCAATGCTCTGATTGAAGTAATTGCTCTTAAATGATATGCTATGAAAAAATAATACTTGAATAGTCAACACTTTAAAGAATACAAATTTGTTTATCCTCTAGTCAACACTTTGAATATGTTATTTGTCCGAAAGTCTTTGTGATATCCTCTAATAGTAACATTTTTTAGACTTGTCCTCTTAAATTGAAGATGCGTATAATCAAATTAAGATATATATGGATACATCTTCAAGACTGATCTGTCTGAAATGGTGATTGAAGATCACTAGTGGTAACATTCTCAACAAACTCTTCTTCTCTCTATTTGAGAAGAACTCGTTCAATCAATCGAGTGTGTGAGAGAAAATGAAAAAAAAAAATAGGTATTGTATTGAAGAAAGAATTCAAAAAAAGCCAAGAACACATCAAAAGAAAAATATGAATGAAAAGTCCTCTTAGTAGAAAGTAATTTAGAATGGATGTAAATCATTCAAAGTGTTTTAATGCACTTGAACTGATAGAAAACTTGATATGTAACACCATCTCAATGATAGTTAGAATCCAAGAAACATACTTTGTGTCAATTTAGACATAAACTAGAACTGATGTAAATTAGTCCAATAGTGGCAACAATTTTCTCACCCTTGAGAGGTACTTGAAATGGTACCACAACACTTATGAACTCAATGACAAATTACCAGAATGTTGAAGTTGGGTTCTAACAGTGACAACCTGAAGAGGCTAGAGAAGAATATTCAAAGCATGAAGAGGCAAAGTAAACAATATTTATATGCTATTATAAAAAAAAGTGGACTAAATCCCCAATTGTACTAAGAAAAAATCTCTCAATAAGGGGGGAGGACTAGATGTAGCAACAATCTGTTGTGAACTAGTGTAAAAATATGTGTTCCCTATATCTCTATGTCTCTCTTATTTATGTTCTCTGTGATTCATCTTATTTGTCCTAAACATGCACTACGCCAAAAATGACATTTTACAGCGCTTTTTTTAAGCCATTTACAACGCTTTTTCAAAAAATTAAGCGCTGTAAAAAGATACAACAGCGCTCTTTAAAATAAAAAAAGCGCTGTAAATATCTTCTAAAAACGCGCTGCTTGTTGTATTAGTTTTACAGCGCTTTTTTAAAAAAAGCGTTGTAATAGGTGCATTCCTTTATTTCAATTAGATCTCTTTTTGGGATTATATCAACAATCTCCGTCATAAATCGCAATATACAGTATTCGCAGTCCATATTGTTAGTTTGATGAGAGCACTATAAAGTAAAACATATAAGTCAATAAATATTTGTGCATTGATTGTTAATGAAATTTTAAAAGCATATATTTCAAACCTTTATTGGAATCCATGTGATTTATTTGATTTTTGCTTCGACACTGTAGCACCCATTTGAGTTCGGAAAACTTGTAAAGCACTATCAAATAAATGTGATTATTAGCATTAACAAACACATTATATATATGTATGTAAGAAATAAATGAATAAATGAATACAATACCTGAAGAGTGCGAAGAAATATTTAGGGTTCATAGAGTTACGGTTTCGTTTAAGAAGGAACGATGATAATGCGCAGAAATACGAACGGTTCGTAGGACAGAGTAGGGTTCACAATGAGAAGAGTACATAATAATGTTCGTAGGGATAGTAACAAATATGGAGATGATTTGCAATGGAGATGGCTAACAATATTGTTCGTAGGGACAGTAGGGTTCGCAATCAGAAGGATAATGAAGAGGAGAAAGACACTGAAACGTAGTGAAGTTTATGTAATAAAGAGGAAACTGAAACGATTTACCTTTTACAGCGCTTTTTTAAAAGCCTTTTACAGCGCTTTTCCAAAAAGCGCTCTAATAGGTCTTTTAATTATGTGAAAGTGCAAGTCGTTTACAGCGCTTGTCAAAAAAGCGCTGTAAAAGACCTTCTTATTTTTTTTTAAAAGCCTTTTACAGCGCTTTTCCAAAAAGTGCTCTAATAGGTCCTTTAATTATGTGAAAGTGCAAGTCTTTTACAGCGCTTGTCAAAAAAGCACTGTAAAAGACCTTCTTATTTTTTTTTTAAAAAGCCTTTTACAGCGCTTTTCCAAAAAGCGCTCTAATAGGTCCTTTAATTATGTGAAAGCGCAAGTCTTTTACAGCACTTTTTTTACAGCGCTTGTCAAAAAAGCGCTGTAAAAGACCTTCTTATTTTTTTTAAAAAGCCTTTTACAACGCGTTTCCAAAAAGCGCTCTAATAGGTCCTTTCCAAAAAGCCTTTTACAGCGCTTTTTTTACAGCGCTTGTCAAAAAAGCGATGTTGTATCCTCCGTTATTTTTAAAATATCATACAACAGCGCTTGTATTTAATAAGCGCTATTAAAGACGCGCTATAAAATGTCATTTTTGGCGTAGTGATGTTTTAATCGTAAGTTGAATAATTTGTTAAAGAACATACATTTTGGTTAAACTTTTGAAGTATCTTTCGAAAATGGAAAAACACAATTCAAACCCCTATTTCTTGTGTTTTCAAGCACCTTTTAATACACAATCAATCAAACAAGCATTTCAGGTTTCTTTCTCCTTTATCAATTTACATTACTTTATGCATTCGTAGTTAAAGTCATTCTTAACACTCTTTGGGGTAGTTAAGGAGCCCATTGCTAACGAATATAGTTCTTTGATGACAAGAATGAATTCCACAAGTTACAATTGTACCCTTTATCATTGATAGGAACAACTTTTAATTAATATTCTTCTTTTCGACCAAACTCCATCTAGAACTAGGCAGATATGGAATGGTGTCTTAATGACACATTCTATTGGCCTCAACATGAGGTTACAACAACCGGTTTGATGATTTTGAAACAACAAGTAGATGAATTGATTGCTGACTTCGTAAAGAGGTTCTGGATGAAGGTCTTTCAACCGAAAAAGCTAGAGAGGGATATTTTTGTTGAAGATAATGAATGGGCTATATTAACTAATGGGAAGGAAGCCGAAGGTTTGGTTTTTGATAAACGTATGCCATGTATTGTGAAATCTTTTAAGCCATTGTTCATTAAATCTACTATCAATGGTAAGGTGTTCAACCAAGTTATTGTTGATGGAAGGGTTGTCCTCAATGCTATGCCCATATTAACCTTAAAAAAATTAGGTATAAACATGGAGCATCTCATCCCAACTAACACAAAGATCGCTAACATAAAATCAATATTTTTTTAAGGCATCAAGACATCATATCAATATCTGACAAATCATTAATTTAATATTTATCCTAATCTTGCATGGGGGAAAGCCCTTAACTCAGGCGCTTTACTTCCTAGCAACATGGTCTAAGCGTCACAAATCAAAGAACAAGACAAATGTCCAAACTTTACTTTAGATGGTATTAAAAGAAGAAATAAAAGTGTAATTCAAATTTTCAATTATAATGGAAATAGAATAGGAACATGTGTATACTACCTTTTAATTTTTTATTTGTTAATAGTTATGACACCAAAAATTGCCTAGAAATTTATTTTGTAGAGAATTAAAATTAAATTATAATCTTGGTTTCAGATAAAGGGAGGTGTGAGATATAATAAGTGATGGGAGTCTTTTTTTTTGTCCCCCCTTAGTTGCACAAAAAAGATAAGACCCATAATTAAATTTAGAACATTCCTTTTAAAAATGAATTAAAGGTGTTAAGAATGGGAGAATGAACATTATCTCTTAATTGATTGAGACAGAAACATAAAGTCTACATTACGTCGAGACAATACCATGAATTGTCATAAAATCTTATCATAAATGAGAGTAAAAGGAATGAGGTATAAAATCTTGACATAAATGAGAGTAAAAGGAATTATGTAAGTCACATTTTTTTTATACTAAGATGAATGGACCAAAAATATTTTCAAGCAAGAACACTCAAACATGAGGGCCAAGTATCACTAACTATACTATCTCCTAGGCCGAATACTTATTTGGTCTACAATAAAACCAACAAACAATGCAACGTCTATAAATTCTAATTTAATTAAATAATCCAACTAATATTTTCATCAACTAAAATAAATCAAACAAGACAAAAATATGACTATAGGTCACACATAGCAAAATAAAACCAACATATCTAACACATCAATTTATTGATTATCAAAATTAATCAAATAAACAAACTACACAATAGTCCATTTAAAAAACAATCATACCATAATTTGCCTTGATAAAATTGTCACGACAAATCAATTAAGTAAAACTAAATGTTATAATTATATAGGTAAAATAGTGATAAAATTTAATTTGATTTCTTTACACATAAAATAAATTATTAATTAAATAATAAAAAATCACAATTACAAAAGGACACAAATATAATAGATATGAAAATATTGGAGTGCTACAATCCAAACTTATAATTGAAGAAAATATTTGATCAAGAAAATATTACAATCCAAAGCAATTAAGATGTTGTTCATTTATATGGGTTATGTCTTCTAAATTTAGCATTCAAATTAGGTATCTTAGACTAGAGGCTGACTCTGGCCAGAGAGAACATGATCGGAGGAAGCTCGGATCAGAGGTAGCATGACTAGAGGCATATTTATGATCAAAGGCAGCACGATTAGAGGCACATTGATTTGAGTCATTCTTGGATCAAAGGTAGTATGATTAGAGGCGTTTTGATTAGAGACAATATGATCAAAACCAGAGGAAGCATAATCAGAAAATCAAAGGTAGAGTCAAAGGAAGCATAATAAAAAGCAGAGTTAGAAGAAGCATGATTAGAGGTAGAATCAAAGAAAGCATGATCAAAAGCTTACTTGAATCAGAGGTAGCATGATTATAAACATGTTAAGATGAGAGCCACAATCTAATTAGAGGCATCATGAAATGAGGAAGTTAAGAGCAAAAGAGAAAAAAAAAATCAGAGCCAAAGATTGAAGGAAATCATAGATGAAAAAGAAGTTAGGGGCAAAATAATAAAAAGAATAAAATGCAAAACGACATGTGTTGGAATTCTGAGAACACATTTATTTCGTATCGCACTCATCATAATTAATTCTATTTCATGGGATTAACACATTAGAATTATCACGCCACAAATGCAAAAAGCATGATTTAAAGAGCAGTCAAATGCATATTTCACAAATATTTCATGCATGCTAAATTTATAATTTTTCTCTCACTTTCACATTTTAATGAAGCCAAAATCAACCCAGAAGATTACTTCCACAAGAACATAACTGAATGGAACCTAGAAAAACTGCGCATGCCAAAATAAAATTTATGTTAAAAAGAACTCGTTAATAATAATCCCCTTCCATCCATGTTGGGTAATGGAAGATGTTTGCCTTATCAGCTCTTTCTTCCTTATCTTTTATGCTTTGTCTTTCATGTTCTCCTTTTACCACTTAGACTTATTGATGCTACTACTTTCCTATTTTATCATTTATTCTAATTTAATATTATTAAAAATATAATATTAATAATTAATAAAATCCTAATAATTTTAATTAATATTTAAAGTTTACAAATATACTATTTTTTTTAACATGTAATATATAATATTTAACATTACGAAATAATAAAGATTTATTATATTTTAAAAAAAAAATTGTACTAATAAGTATTATTAGCAAAATAATTTAAGTAAGTAATATATAAATGAAATATATCATAAAAATAAATTAATATTAAAACTTATGTATGTATACTTCAGTTTGATTTTGAAAAATTAATCAAAAAGATTATCCGTGTGGTTTTTACAAAATAGCAACAACAAATATTCTATAATATTCGGTTTGTGTGATTTTTCGATTTTTTTGATCAATTTGCAATTTTAGTTTAGGTCAATTTGGATATGATACCACAAACAAGAAGTGTAGTTTAACTGCTTCCTGATCGGGTTAATGACATTAATATTTGTCATCTTATGTTCGGTTGATAGAATAGAAGGACCAAACTAGCTACGAGTCTAATTCCCAATTAATTCTATTGGACAAGCCAATTTGTTTTTAGTTTTAAAATACTTGTTCTTTAACTAGGTACTCCTCTAACGTCTTTATAGGTCAAACAAAATTTCCTTATGACTAAAGGATAACTTTCCTTAATGACATTGTTACTTTCTCTTGTCTTTTCTATAGGATTTTCCAAAATAATTTATACATATTAACAAAATTTATTCTAGTAATAATTCTATTCAAAAACTGTGCAACTTTTACACATTTATCCCTACAATTAAAGATATCACTAAAGTGAAAAAAATTTATATTTTCCAATAATAATTTAATTAGGGGTAATTTTCTATTAAAAAATCATATATGCACGTAGAACTTATGAAAGGGTCTTCCGTAAGGAATAAAGATAAAGAGTAATAAAGTCTTATCAATTTTTGGAAAGAGCCAACAATAATTATACAACAACTTTGAGTTTCTTCCCAAATCTTGGTTAACGCTTGAATAATTTAATATGTTTAATTACAACGCTACCATTTATTGAGATAACTAATTATTGTTGGAACATGTTGTATATTTGAGAGAAATTGAAATTGAAATTGAAAAGAAAAGAGAAGAAAAACAGAAAGTTCAGAAAACGGAGATTGATTATCAATCTTGACAATTTGGAGAATGATTTGGTTAAGCATTAGAGATTGTTCTTGATTTTGAAGGCTTTAATAGAAACAATTTTCAATTGAATCAAACTTAACAAACTTCTAACTATATTCTAACTAACTAATTCCAAATCAATTTGGATTATATTTAGTTGCTACCTCCTATTGATATTTCTTCAAATGGACCGCAAACATCAGAAAAAATTACCTTCATCGTTCTTGAGGATCTAGTTGGTAATTCTGATTTAAATGAATTTCTATGTTACTTGGCTTGATAACATTCTTCACATATCTCCTTTGACACTTGATTTTTTGGAATTCCATTCACCATATCACTGTTCTACAGCATTTGAAGACTTCTATAACTTAGATGTCCAAACTTCTAGTGCCACAACCAGTCTTCCCTCCTGATTTCTACAGGAAGACACTGATTTTCATTGATCTGGATTTCAATCTTGAGGATTTTGTTCTTGAACAGTGGTGCCTTCAAGATAAGCCTCTTTGCACTATCAAACATCTTCATTTTTCCATTCTCCATACTCATAGAGTATCCTTTGTCCAGCAATTGTACAAGGCTTAGCAAATTGTTCTTCAAATTTGACACATACAACAAATCACATATGAAAGATTGTTTGTCATCCCTTTTTTGAATCAAGATCTTGCCAACTCCTCTAGTTGCTATTGTGTTGTTGTCTGCAAATCTGATTTCCGAATTCACCTTCTCATCAATACTTACAAACCAATCTTTATGGCCAATCATGTGACTCGAGCACCTTGTGTCAAGATACCACAATCCTGGACAGTCATCCTTCGTGCTTGTAGAAGCCATCAGTAACACTTCATCTGAGTCAGAACTGTCTGCCTGGGCCATTTGAGCTTCACCATCATCTCTTTGTACTTTCTTGGATATGCATTCATATGGAAAATGCCCATATTTTTAACAATTATAACATTGGACCCTCATTTTGTCAAACTTCTTCTTGCTAGATGGTTTCTTGCTTTTATTATCACTATTTCGCTGACTTCTTAAAGTTCCAGCCTCCTCATCTTGATCTTATTTCTGGTGCCATTTTGACTTGCCCTTCAACTTCTTGTTTTTTTACTCCGTCTTGATTGGACTTCTTGTTGATATGAGCTTGCAGTGCCTATGTTTATGTGTGTGCCTCATATCTGTCTTTTACCCTTAATTCATGAGCTTATAGGGAACTTTGTAGATCTTCCAATTTCATTGTATCAAGATTCTTTGATTCTTCAATTTCCACCACTATGTGATTGTATCTTTGTGTTAGTGTCCTCAAAATATTTTCAATGATCACTACCTCAATCATCACTTCTCCATTGGCTTTCATCTGATTAGTGATTGTTTGCACTCGATTGAAACAATTAGTCACATTCTAATTCTTCTCCATTTGTAGTAATTCATACTTTTTTCTTAGCATTTGAAGTTTGATCTTCTTGGTTTTTTCACCACATGTGTAATACTTCACCAAGATATCTCATGCCTCTTTTGATGTAGATAACTTTGAGATCCTTTCCAAATTGTTTGAATCCGCACTTTGCTGTTTGATATCTGCAATTTTTGAAAGTTGTTTGATATCTTTCTGTTGGACTCGCACCAAGTTGTTCATAGACATTTTGAACAGTCTCAAACACTTCTTGAGCTCCTAGCAACGATCACATTGATGCATACCACCTTTCCCATTTCTTCCCATCCAAGATTGGTAGATTCGATGGAAACCCTCCTTCATTCATGTCTTCTTACTTTTCTTTCACTCACACTTGTGTTTCCCAATTTGGATTCTCCCTCACACTTGCACTCGTGTGTTTTCTAGAATTATATCCCAAGCTCTCAATGCTAATTGTTGGAACAGGTTGTATATTTGAGAGGAGTTGAAATTGAGAAGGAATGAGAAGAAAAATAGAAAGTTCAGAAAATGGAGATTGATTATCAATCTTGACAGTCTTGAGAATGATCTAGTTAAGCATTACAAATTGTTCTTGGTTTTGAAGGCTTTAATATAAACAATTTTCAACTGAATATGTTACATGAAACTTAACAAACTTATAACTATATTCTAACTAACTAATTACAAATCAATTTGAATTACATTTAACAACTATAATTGCAGAAAACAATACTAATTATAATGTAGTTTTTTGTATCTTTTAAAATGAATATAAAAAACAATACTTGATGTCTTCATACACGTGAAGTAATAATTTTAGAAATGGTGTACATAAAATTTGTTTGTTATATAATTTTTTTTCCCTTAATAAATATCTTTAAAGCACTTGTTAACATCACTCTTTAAATAGAAATCATAAGTGTTAAAGAATCACTTATAAGAGTAGTATTATTTTGACTTACATTCAAATAAAATTATAGACTAAGAATTTATTTTTTACTAAAAAAACATTATTTATTTTCATTCAAGTTGGTAATACATGTCAATACAAAAAAAATTAAAAGTAGCTAAAATCAAAAACAAATTCATCAATGAAAAAACTTAAAGCATCCAATTTAATAGCACAAAACGGGTAACATGGTTACAAATATGACAAAATTCAAGTGTTTGTGTGGGATATCCATGATTTCAGTTTTGTAATATAGGCAACGCTAAAGTCATTGACTAAAATATATAATTGATCAAAGCTACTCTGTCAATTTGAATCAAACAAAAACCACAACAAGACTTGAAAACCAAAAACCAACACACTAAGACGATAAACAAAACAACATTGCACATAGACGCCAAAATCGTAGAAAAATACGAAAGAGAGACTAACCATTTGTGGAATCCACTTATTAAAGGCTTAGACTAAACATTTGTGGAATCCACTTTCAGACATGTACAACCTTTCATAGAATAAGTCCCATGTTCACCTTCGTTGCAGTTAGAATCTGAACAATCAACTACAACATTTTTGAGTTCTGACAATAATAAAAAAGTGTGGCGTAAATTAAATTAACCGTGACCTAAAGGTTAGGCAATGATTTGACAACAATTTATAAAGTGTGGTGTAAGTGGTTGTGACTTATTCATTAAGGCAATGATTTTTTACTTTTGCTCACAAAATGTAAAAAACCGTTGTTGAAGACACTCAATGCGGCCATGATTTATGAGTTGGTTTTGTTAGCATTTCGTAAATGTTGTATATGTTGTTAGACCATATTTTTGTTTACATTATTTATGTTTCAGACAACATATTTATAACGTCATCAAAAGTATATGCCACGGTCGTACCACACTTAGCCTACACTTTTTTAGATGTTGCCTATTTGTTTAGGCCACGGTGATAAAAAATGTTTTAAACTACACTTTCTATGTGTTGTCTATATTTTTTGACCACATACATTCAAATATTGCATATTTTTTTAGTCTACATTTTCTATGTGTTGCCTATACCTTTAGGCCACGATCATATACTCTCATCAATTAGACAAACATTAATAATTAATCATTATTGCTTGTAGCTCATAATTAAACATTAAATAGTTATTCAACAAAACAAAAAATATTTGAACATAATCAAGTCTTAATTAAAGTATATGTTACCAAGAAAAAACGACTGTCTTATAGAACTATTTTAACACAAAGATTACTAGGCATCCAAAACAATCTAATACATGATTAAACCAATTATTTTCATAGTTGTAAAAACCAATAAGTTTTTTATTCTTAAAATGCAACAACTAAAATTTGCATTGCCAAAAAACAACCAAATTTTCGATACATTCCATTACCTTTATGTATCTTGGTGATGATCTTCAAGTTCAACATGAAAATTTATTATATTAATTATACTAATATAAATAAATATAAAATTTACAATTATATTTATGAATATTAAAAAATGAATCACAATTTTTGATCGCAACAACACAACTAATGTTTTAACACAAAGGAAATAAGATTCAGAATGTTTGATATCTAAACTTACTTTATTTTGGTATGATAAACTACCTATAGCATAAAAATACTAGCAACATATCACAAGTACTCAGTTATAAGTCTGCAAGATAGCTAATCATAGCAATAAATCAACTTATCTAATCTCATAGTTAAGTAAGTCAAACTAATATATTTATACCTTTTTAGGAACATGGGTTGATGTAGAAGAATGGAGTGCTACACAATTTGCAACGCCTAAAGTATGTCGCATCATGTTATCAACAAGAGTTTCACTTAAACTTGGGTTTTGCTGCTTCAATACACATTTTAGAAGTTCCTCATATGCTTCCAACCTGACAACATAGCATACCTAGGGTAATCACTAATGTTCCATAGTAGAGATGCCCACAATTGAAATGTTTGACCTTTTTAGGAATCATATGTTACTACTCCGTGTTCCCACAATTCCTTTAACTCCTTAATCAACGGTTGAAGGTACACATCAATATCATTTCTTGGTGATTGTGGTCCTCGAATTTCATGCACATCCAAGGCCGAGAATTGTATACAACCATCATGACATGCCATGTATTGTTTGATATGCTCATAGTTCTAAACAGATTGAACTCATCACTTGACAAGCCAAGCCTTACATTACGATGCTCAAAAGCAAAATCAGCATGAAGCATCTCAAAGTCCTTTAATGCTTGGCCATCAACAGGATGCCTTAATTTACCATCCTTTGATTGATCTTCTTCATGCCATCTCATCAACTTGGCGGTTTTCGAACACATAAATAGCCTCTAAAGTCTTGGAATCAGTTGAAAGTGCCTAAAAACTTTTGCAAGAACTGTATGGTCATACTTTGGATCCTCAAAATTTGAATCTACTTGAGTAAATTCCTCCCATCATGAAGCTTTACAAGTGCTGCAAGTATCTTCATATTCATGCTCTTTCCAATACAACATACAATCATTTGGACATGCATGGATTTTTTTATAATCAATGCCTAAATCCTTTATTATGGCTTTTGTTTTGTGAAAAGATTCGGGAATGTTCAAATTAGGCATGACTTTTTTCAATATTCCAAAAGAGCATTGAACAATTCATTGCTCCACCCATGAAGACACTTTAACAAGTAAAGTCGAATTATAAATGATAAAGTAGTGAAGTTTTTACATCCCATATACAACTCTTGCTTCGCATCACTAATCAAATTGTAAAATTTCTTAGCATCCTCATTGGGTCCCTTGTTGCCTCCGTCTACTTTTTCAATGTGCCTAAAGGTGTCATGAAGTAAGCCATTGACGTCATCACGTGAGTCCTCTTGATCTTCCATATGATCATTAATTTCGTTAGGCAATGCTATTTGCTTTCCGTGGTTTACCCAAACATCGTAGCCTTATACAAAATTGAATCCTATTAGATGATCACATACCATTTTTCTTCTTCTCCAACAACCATTTCTACACTTGGCACAAGGACATAAAATCATGCGGCCTTGAGGTTCTCCTTTGGTGAAGGAAAAATCTAAAAAAGATTTTACACTTTTCCAATACTCTGAAATAAGTCTATGACGTATAGTCCACTTTTTGTCCATCACTCTAAATAACAAATATAATACCATATAAATTGAAGTTTAATTAGATCAATCTAAAATGAAAAAATAAACAATAGATATTGAATCAATTGAATTTAATTCAATTAGATGTAGAATCGCGAACTATTACACTAACAAATTCAATATAAGCAACCCAATTTAGCTTAAGACCAACAAAAGAACACATAAATACACACCAAAAAATAAATCGACCAAATTGATTTAAAAAATAGTTTTATAAATAGTTTTCAGTTTATGCTTTTGTTGATAGTTAATTAAGAGTAACTGAATTTCGCATATCTTAATAAACTTAACAATATAAAAGAAGTTGCATTAAACTTGGATGATAGTGAAGGGTGTTATAATGATATATGATATTGCTCATGTAAACAAGAAAAATACTTAACCCTAGTACACAAAGAGACTAGCCAAAAAATTGTCAATTGTAACTTCACACAGGTCTACTAAATTCTCACAGAAAAACCCAAAAATTCCTAACATAATAATAATAATAATAATAATAATAATAATAATAATAATAATAATAATAATAATAATAATAATAATAATAAAGAATCAAAATACTCTACACCATAATTTGTAAGGTTAGATCAAAACAATGTCTTTTTTAATGAAATTAGACAATTATATGTTGCAGATTAATTAACAGTATTAAGCAGAGCTTTTTCATTAAACATAAAAGATTAATTGAAAATACCTCCATGCAAGTAGCAATGGCGGCAATATTAGAACTCTTTGGCTTTTTTCAACTTGACAAAAACTCCAACCTCAGGAAAACGTTGTATCTACAACTAAAACAATTTGCAAATTAAAAGATGTGTTATAGAAGGAAAACATGCTAACTCTTATTTTTACTAGTACTAACCTCATAATCCTAATTTGTAAGGAAACAAATCATGTTATATATAAGACACTATGGAAACCAAAGAGATAATAAATATATTATGAGATATTTTTCATAATTCTAACAATTCTCGTCAAGTTACAGCTTGATGCAGTTTAAGCACATTGCAAATATAGCCTTGTAAAATAAGGAGAAAACAATTGTCAATAAATTAAAAAGGAATTAAGCTCCAACTTGCTGAAACAATTATCAATAACTTAAAAAATAGCTTAAACAATTGTTGAAGTGTATGTTACAGCTTGTTGTTGTAATTTTTATAAAGTTATATTTTTTTTATTAAAGTTATAATCATCTATAACATGAAAAAGAAAAGTTGAAACAATTATCAATAACTTAAAAAATAGCTTAAACAATTGTTGAAGTGTATGTTACAGCTTGTTGTTGTAATTTTTATAAAGTTATATTTTTTTTATTAAAGTTATAATCATCTATAACATAAAAAAAGAAAAGTTGATATTGTCATAAATTAACACAAGAAATAAAGCGTCCACACGAGATTCAGCTTGTTTGGTTAGGATAACTTTTAGTGTGATATAGTCTGACTTTTGTTAAGGTCATAGATAATTACTCATTTACGCGGTGAATTTTCTTTTTGCATGTCTAAATTTTGTTTTGATTCCATTATTAGGTCAAGATTTTGTTTTGCTTTTTAACTTTAGAATATGAGTTTGTGCTTTTCACTTGAGAGTTTGAGTTGCCATCAATTTTTCTATGCATCAAGAATGAAAAGTTAACTTTCGTCTGTACATGTGTGCTTCCTGCACTGGACTGTGCAGATCTGTTACATGTGCAATTTACTGGAATATTATTATTAATTGTTTAAAATTAGCTCTCCATGAAATAATGTGGCTCGATTTAATTTATCAATGCTCCTTCCAGTTGTTGTTTTTTTTTTACTAGTCCTCTAATTTATTTGGAGGTTAAAATTCTTGTTCTAAAAGTTTTCCTAATCAAAGAAGCCTACTCACATTTAGAATTAATAAATGAGATTCACCACTATGGATAAAAGAATCTGAAGTTCATACAAATAAAGAACCTTTTGATTCTTTCCCCATCATCTGAGCATGGTACAGAGTACCATACAAAGGGAATCATCTTGAACTCACACTAGGAAATATCAAAAAAAGGATTGAAAAGAGCAAACTAGCTTCAGATGAAAATTTGCAAGTTTGGTAGTAAGCCAAAAAACTCTTCATAAGATTTTATTTCAGTTTAGCAGTAAGCCAAAATACCCTGCTGATGCTTTTATCTCAATTTGGCAATATGCTTTTGTTGTAAATTACTGTCTAAGTTAATATGCTTTTATCAATCATTTCAATATGCTTTTATCTCAATTTTGTTGTAAAAACAACCACCAAAAACGCTTTCTGAATATCAATATTTAAGATCTATAAAATGCAACAAATTACCAACCTCCAATTTGTATTATTGATATACAAATATTATTTCAATGCAAAAATTAATTATCTACCCTTTTGGGATGCTCAGGAGTCCTATGCCTCTCGTTTGAAATTTGAATATTTAAAATTTTTGTTCGAATTGATATTTTCACTTCTAAAGAGATTGAAGATTATAAAAATATTGTGACTTTTAGGAAATTTAAACAAATTATTGTTTTGTTATGCTATGAATAAATAAATTCCAATTTTTGGAGGGGGTGAGGGGGCAATATTGCAGTTGCGGTGCGGGGTTGTAATGCTTAAAATTGTCTCCACCCCTTGTCATCCCTACCCATATTAGATAATGTTTAGGTTAGTCCTGTGGAATGCGTTCTAAAGAAATGAGGAGTCAATGTGGTTCAAAATGAAAAGAATGCAATTATTCCAACTAGAACTATTACTGGTTGGAGAGTTTGCATGGATAATAAAAAACTCAACAAATCCACCAGGAACGATCATTCCCCACTATCTTTCATTGACCATATGTTGGATAGATTGACAGGCCAAGAATACTGTCTTTCTTGATGGTTATTCTAGTCACAAACAAATTGCTATAGCACCTGAAGATAATAAAAGGACAACATTCACATGCCCTTTTGCATTTAGAAGAATTCTAGATGGATTATGTACAGCACCTGCTACTTTTCTAAAGTATATGATGTCTATTTTTTTTTATTTAATAGATAAATCCTTTTAAACTTTTATGGATGATTTTTTAGTCTTTGGAGAATTATTCCATAAATGTTTACATATCTTGGAACAAGTGCTAGAAATATGTGAAGAGACCAATTTGATATTAAACCGAGAGAAATGCTATGTTATAGTAAAGGAGGACATTTTTGGGGCAAAATTTTAAAAAAAAAAGATTGGAGGTAGATAAGGAAAAGATTGAATTGATTGAAAAATTGTCCCGCCCTACCTTTGTGAAATGGATAAGGAGCTTCTTAGGACATGTTAGGGTCTATAGAAGATTTATCAAGGATTTTGGTAAAATCTCCAAACTCTATGCAAATTGCTATAGCATGAAGTAGCATTTGAGTTTAATGCTTATGGTGTCAATGCTTTTGACAGCCTGAAGAAAGCACTTATCGAAGCACATGTCATTTGTTGCTCCTAACTGGTAAAGGCCAGTCGAAGTAATTAATGTGTGATGCAAGTTATTATTATGTGGGAGCAGTTCTTGGTCAAAGGCACAAAAGTGTATTTCACTCAATTTACTATATTAGTGGGACCATGATTGATGCTCAGCTGAACTATATCACCATTAAAAAGAAGTTGTTGGTTGTGGTGTTTGCATTTGACAAGTACATATCTTATTCTGAGGGAGCAAATATTACTATTTATATAGACCATGTTGCCATTAAATATTTGATTGCAAAAATGAATGCAAAGCCAAGGCTCGAAATGTGAATGTTATTGCTGTAAGTATTTGATCTCGTGATAAGGGATAAGAAAAGTATTGTAAATCATACTACTGATCACCTTTCCGTGATACCTGAAAATAAATAGGGCAAACAAGAACCATTCATTAGAGATATTTTTCTTGATTAACAATTTTTTGTAAATATACAAGACTATCAATATTTTTGATGAATACAAAGACTAAGTGAAATGATCAAGTTATAAGTTCAAATATGCTAAGAGAAGTCAAAATCAAGTCAACCATTGTCAATGAGCTAGAAGTCTTATATTTTAAGATATATGATGTAATCTAATATTATTACATTTCAAATGCACATGAGAACCTTGATTACTTCATCTAACTCTAGCATATGCATCAAAAGAATTTTCAAAGTGTCAAATTGCATGAGCAATGTTTGAAAATCAAGTTTTTGACAAAAGTCAAGATTGTATTCGAATACATATATGTGTAGCCGAATACAGATGAAGTTAGTAGCAAAAACTGCAAATTTGTATTCTACTACACATGTTGTAGTCGAATACAAACTTAAGTCAGTAACAAAAACTGCACATATGTATTTGACTACAGGATGTTGTAGCCGAATACAAATTTCAAGTCAGTAACTAAAACTACACTTTTGTATTCGACTACAATATGTTATAGCCGAATATAAAATCAAGTCACTGGAAAAATTTAGTCATTTGTATTCGACTACAAGCTTGAAATTTTGAAATAAATTTAAATGTTGCAGAAGTGTATTCGACTACACTCAGGATGTAGCCAAATACAACTGGGAAGCAATTCAATTTTTCAGTTCTGATTCAATCTGAATCATTGCATATGTTCATCAAACTTCTAGGAACGATTGTCACTAATCTGTGGTGATGTCTTAGGAGTATAAATACCTCTTAGTCTCAAGTTTAACTTATGAACTTGAAGTAGAACCTTAGAACAAATTTGAACAACTTTCTAAAATATGTTGTGAATTATTCAAAGTCATACTTTCATATTTCAAGTACATATTTTACTTTGGCATATCATTGAGAAAAATACTCCATTGTACATGAAATTATATTAGACTGTTACCATTGAACAAGAAAACATTAACTGTTATACTCTCTTGATTTCAATTGTTTTAAAATCATTCAAGTTATTGTGTAAATTTGAGAAAATGGTATACTTTCTTTCAAGTGTTGTAAACCAGGATAGTGGTGTGCTATCTTAGACATATTGTTAGAAGTTTGTAACATAAGCCTTAGAGTTAGACTTGTACTTATTTTAACAATAGTGGAAAATCTCTTGTGGTGTGCAACAGGACTAAATGTACCCTTGGTTTGAATGGGGAACCAGGATAAACCGTTGTGTTCTTTATTTTTCTGTCATTTATAAGCTTTTCTATAAACTAATCGTAATCAAAAAATTTAAAAGCAGAAAATTTATAACTACCTAATTCACCTCTCCCCCTCTCTTAGATGTGCATATGTATTAACATTGTTGACTTTATTTGGAATGGAGTAGGAAAATTTATCCATAAAAACATTTTTACTAAATTTAGGACACCAAGAAATGTCATTCATGATGAAAGAACTCATTGTTGTAGCAAAGTATTTGAAAATGTATTGTCAAAATATGGAGTTAAACATAAAATTGTCAATACCTATCTTCCACCAACAAGTGGAAAAGTTGAACTTCCAAATAGACAGATCAAAAAAATCATTGAAAAAATTGTAAACATTTATAGAAAAGAGTGGTTTCTCTATTTAGAAGATGTTTTTTGGGCTTATAAGACTTCCAATAAAACAAATTTAGGCATATCTTGTTATAGACTAATTTTCGCAAAGCATATAATTTCCCAATTGAGTTTCAACACAGTATTTTGAGCTATAAAGAAAATTTGGAATTACACGTGTCTAGTGCATAAAGAATGCTGCCAACTTATGAGTTTGATGAACACTGTATTTTTTTCTTATGAAAGTGTTGAAATGTACAAATCCAAAGTTAATGTTGGCATGACCAGAGGATTCAAATAAGAGATTTCCATGTAGGGAAAAGAGTCTTACTTTTTAACTCTAGGATTAAACTTAAGTCTTGATGGTTAGGACCTTTAATAATTTCAAAAGTTTACCCACATGGAGCTATTGATTTTAAAGAAGAATCTAGTAGGGAATTTAAAGTTAATGGTTAGAGAATTAACCATTATTCAAGAGAGTTTATGGATAAAAACAAAGACATCAACAATACTTAATGATGAATGATTAATTTCCAAGGTCTGGCTAAGGGTTTGTGAACATGAAGAATAAATATCTTCACGCATCACTCCACCTGCTCCTAAGGCTCGAAAATATGTCTGTGAACTTTTCAAGAATAAGTTTGATAACATAATGAGCATGCATGAGTGTTTTCTAGAAGAAAAAAAAGGGTTCCTTTTAAAGGATAGCCCTTCTCAAACTAATCTTGTTGAAATCACTGACCTAATTACATGTATGAAATACTTCTATTGTTGGATTGTCTTCTGAAGAAGAAGACTATCCACTTTGGAGATTATTCATGAGGAGATAGAAATATGTGCTTTTTTGGGGAAAAAATAGACTATTTTTCCGTTGTTTGATTTTAGAATTGTACACACAAACCTATGTTGCAGTGGATACATGAGACACGACAACAGTGAACAATAGAGCTATAGATGCATATTCACGGAGAAGCGAAAAAGAAGAATGAAAACAAGCAAGGACCTGCTGTTAATGAGTGGTTGAACAATATGTTGGTGGCAAGGTTTAATGAGTTTTAGAAGAATACCCAGATATTTTGGAAGTTCATAGAGGATTTGGTTGCAATAGCATTATAGAGTGGATAGTCTATAATGTCCTCATGAATAATTGCTACAAAGTTCATAGGTGATCTTGAAAAGGACGACAGGTTCTACTGATTTTTCCCTTGTCTTGAAACTTTGTGAGTCGGAGGAGACATGATTTTTCCCTTGAATAGCAGTAGTTATTTTTATTATTTCCTAAATAGCTATTTCCAAAATCAGTAAGTCTATCGGTCTTTTTCTTGGGATGTGTATGCAATAGTAATACCATAGTTTGAGTTTTCAAGACAAATTAGGATGTATTCCTATGTTAATTATTGGACCGCCAATCCTCTAAATATAGTTGTATTGTTGTAATGGTAATATTTTGATTAATAATTAAAGTATTGTGTATCAACATGAGCTGTCATAACCATTTCCCGAGCCAACATCAGCCATCGGAACCATTTCTCTAGATTTGGATATTTTGACTTGATATGCCCAAGTTCATACCATCCATAGCCGATGATGTCTTTCTTATTGTATGTTTCATCATTTGCTTTACTGGACTACTTGGAACCTTTCTAAGGGATTGATTTCCTCTTGTTGTACCACATCCTCTTAGTTCTTCTATATATGAAGACAAACTCCTCTTCATCTTAATCTTCATTCAAAGCCAAAGTCTTGTTCCTCTTCTTGGGCTCATTTTCTTCAAGCTCAATTTCATGTGATTTGAGAGAGTTGATTAATTCTTCCAGTTTAAGAGCATTGAAATCCTTTGATTCATGGATAGATGTGATCTTAGGGCTCCACTTGTTGAGAAAACTTCTTAGGATCTTCTTGACATGATCAACAGTTGTGTAGCTTTTATTAAGTATTCTTAAAACCTTAAACTCTAAATACTTAGAGAATAATTGAGCTCTTGAGGTTTCCTAAATAACTTAGGTTGTTAGGATTATGAGTTTGTTGTTGCTCGTGTTTTTGTATATTGTTGTACCTTTCTTCTTCAACCTTGATCCACTATTTATAGATGAAATTAGGGTTTCTGAATTTATTGCTTAGTTTTTGAATAGTATCTCAAATTCACCTTGGTTAACAAATATTTTCTCCAAATGTAGTTTTATGCAATTTTTTATTTCCCAATATGATCTGAGAAATTCGTCTAGAAATATATTATGCATATTCTTCATACGTTTGATTGGACCAGAGCGGGAACAAATTTGGGCTTGTTCTTGGATCTTCAAAAGTAAAAATATGGCTAAGTCCAATTCAATATTTTTCTCGATCTATCAATGTTTTTTAACTTCCATCGAAGTCGTTGAGTTTTCTCCATCAGAGTCATTGATTTTTATTCTTCATAATCATTTACTTGTTTCTTGGAATTAGATGATGTGATGCTTGAAAAACCAGAGTTAGAAGCCTATGCAAAGTTGTGTGACTTATAATTAGTGGAATGGGAAACTTCACCTTTGATGCATTATCAGAGTCTATGCAAATTCAGAGTGTGTTGCGTATCAAAGGAAATATTCTGGAACGAGTTAACATCTTTAGAGTTAGTAGAATATATTTTTAGATGCGGACTTGAGCAGTGGCTTTAGACTTTAGACGCATGCTCAAAAAATGTTGTTCATTAGAGGCATGTTAAAGTTATTGTTCATCAAAGGCATCCTACAGTCATTGTTCATCAGAAGCATTCTATAGTTACTCCATCAGAATCATTGACTTGATTCTCTTAATCATTGACTTGATTGTTGGAATCATATGATGTGATGCTTGAACAACCAGAGTCGAAGACATATGCAAAGTTGTGTGACTTAAAATTAGTAGTATAGGAAACTTCACCTTTCTTGCATTATCAAAGTTAGTGCAACTTCAAGGTGTGTTGTGTATCAAAAGAAATATTCTGGAATGAGTTACAATGTCTAGAGTCAGTAGAATATATGTTATAGATGCAAATTTGAACATTGGCTTCAGACTTTAGAGGCATGCTCAAAAAGTATTGTTCATTAGATGCATGCTAAAGTTATTGTTCATCATAGGCATCCTACAATGAGTGTTCATCAGAAGCATGCTACAATTATGCTTCATTAGAGGCGTGCTACAATTACTTTTCATCAGAAGCATCCTATGTGTGTTATTCATCATTGACATAAAAACTCCATATGCACGTTGAATATCATAGGCAAAGAATTCTTAAGAGGCACGCTGAACCAATAGAGGCACATGCGCAAACTCATCAGACGCATGCTATTCAGAAACATTCTTCAGTCTTTAGAGGCAGATGTAGAAACACACTATCAGAGGCAGATGCGCGTAATTTTCCATAAAGTACATTTATCTTTTTCTGAGGATTTCGTTGACTGATTTGATTTTGTTTCCTATGACCTCTTTACTTCCCCAGTTAACTTCCTCTGGTGGTATCCCCTGGTAGTATCCTCTAATGAAATCTCTAATTTCTCTATTTTAACTTTTAAATACTTAATGAAGCCATTAGTGCAATAAACTGTTCTTGCAAAATACATTAGTTAACATCAAAATACACAAGGAATTGTTCGAGGGACCAACATGATTCCAACAAAAACATTATTAATACACAAAATAAAATAAAAAAACATAGTTAATCTAATTAGTTAATATTGAATTGTTGGATGATCAGAATTAGAACAATTTAAGTCTTAGTTAAACTAACTAGTTTATATTGAATGGTTGGAGCATCAAAATTAGAATATTTAAATCGACGTTATTTTAACTAGATAATATTGAATTGTTGGATCAAAAGTAGAATTTCTAAGTCATTGTTAGCATAATTAGTTAAGATTGAACCATTGAAATTATAATTTAATTTATATGTCATAGTTAATCATATTAGTTAAGATTTAACTATTGGATCATTAATATAATAATTTCTAAGTAATAATTTCTCTAGTTAAGTTAGATTGGATTGTTGGATCATCTTTAAGGCCTAGTTTAACTAGAAATGTCGATATTGTTAAGATGAATATTATGTCTCGGGTTCAAACTCGGAATCTCGTAGTTGTGCGTGAGTTTCTTTACCATTTCATCTACAAACAAACAAAAATTAAGTCATAGTTAGTGTAGTTAGGTTTGATTTTTTAAGTCATAGTTAGTTTAATTAGGTTTGATTGAACTGTTAGATCATTGTAATTATAATTATAATTTCTAAGTCATAGCTAGTTAGTCTAATTTGGTTAGATTAAACCATTTGATCATATAAATTTAATAATCTAGTAGTTAGATCTAACATAATTACCCTAACAATTACTTAAAAATTCTTATTTAGATGAATCAATAGTTCAATCTTGACTAATTAGGCTAACTAAGACTTATGATTTTTAATTTTGATGATTCAACGGTTCAATCTAACTTAATTACAAAGTGACTTGGAAGTTATAATGTAAATGATCCAACAATTCAATCTGTCTTAATTAAATTGAATTGTTGGATCATAGAAATTATAATTTCTACATCTTAGTTAGTCAATTTTGTTAAGATTGTGTTGTTAGATTATAAAAATTGGATTACTAATTCATTCTATGTGTAACTACTTTATATTGAACCGTTAGATAATAGAAATTAGAATTTATAAGTTATATTTGATTTATTTACTTAAGAAATTATAATTACGATGATATAACAATTCAATCTTAACTAATTAGACTTACTATGACTTATAAATAATTTAAATAATTTGACGGTTTAATCTAACCTAATTAAACTAACTATGATTTAAAAATTTAAATTTCGATGATAAACAGTGCAATCAAACCTAATCATAGACCTAAGATCAAAAGATGCAATCTTTATAATATGTATATATAATTTTAATATATACTACTATTTTTTATAATTTATTTTCAACAAATAAAAATTAATATATATATATATATATATATATTAAATCTACAAACAATGTACTAAATAAAAAGTTTAGTTTGGTGGTGGTAAAGTATTTTGTAGTTAAAACTCAAGACTAGGGGTGAAAATAGGTCAGGTCAAGTTAGGTTTGAGTCTGCCTTATCAAAAAATTCAAAGTTTAAGTATGACCCGTGGTTGTCATAGGTTAACTTTTTAGGTTTGTGTTTGACATTGATAGAAGTCTGAGATAACATGTTGTCCTACTTAAAAGTCTATTTTATTTTAATATTTTTGAATAAGTAATCAAACATATCTTTAAGTAGATTAACGAATTAATATGTTAATAAAGTTAAGTTCTACTTTGATATTTAACATGATATTGTGAAGAATGTGACTTTATACACATTCTATTTCACATGATATTTTTGTTAGATATGTCAAAAACTAAAAAAAGTTAATATATGTATATTACTAAAAGTTGAATATCTAACAAAAATATCAAAACTTAATATAATAATTGTAATAGTAAAAAAATATTATTTATATTTATTTAAATAGAATGACCTAAAATATTTATTATGTCGCATGTACCATTACTTTTTTAATTAAATATATATGTTTTAGAAGTCTTAGCTTTATCAATTCAAAAGAAAAATTTGATATGGTCTAGACCTGATGAAAACTAAGGGAGTAGACTTCTATATCGGTTTCATTTATTCCCACTTCTACTCAAGACATATGTTCAAATATTTGTAGATTCCATTTTTTGATTTAAATTTCATTATTTTCAAAAGAAAAAAATCTAGAAAGAACAAATAATTAGATATTAGTAATCTATGATAACACCTAAAGAAAACCGTGATACGTCATAAATAAAAATTTCGTGTTCCTAGATAAATATCATATGCTCTTTTTAATGCTCAGTCGAAAAGTACTCGTTGTTTCGTACAAGGTTAGATGACACTTCATTAAATGATGAGATTGATTCATTCTTTGACCAGACGATGTTTTCAATCCTTGACCAAATGTTATTTTCGAGTCTTGACCAACTGCATAATTCCTTCAAACGGGTTACATGATTTCACAGTGTTAAATCTAGGTACAATTAGATAATTTTGTGAAATGATAAATTGTTTGCTTATAAGTTGTGAGTTATAATCAAACTTATTGAAGATCTAGATTTACCAATTGTTAGGGAAATTTTAAAAATATATTTGGATTTTTCTAATAGTTATATTAATGTAGCAAAATTAAATAATTGAATGTATCACTTGGTCAAGTGGTTGCAATGATTGAGTTTAATTCAAACTGATGCATCTATTAAGTTATCAAAAGTTGCAATATTTCACAAGAGTTGTTTTCTTTCACTAATTGATATGAGTTGAAGAGTTGTTTTCTTTCATCAATTGGTATGAGTATCTCTATAAATAGAGATATTTTAGAGGCAGAAAAAACACAAGAAAAACAACACAAAATTCATGTTACATGAGTCAAAATTATGTCAAAAATATTTCTGAGTCATTTCTTCTTTTCTCTAGTGCACGAGAGTAAACGAAGAAACTTTATTCTGTAAACTATCATTGATCCATAAGCTTGATGTGAATGTGCAATTCACTTCAAGGATTCTGAAGTATCTTGAAGGGGATTCGCCTGTTAACTCGTTTGCATCCAATATATATAGATTGGTGGGGGTGAATCGAACCTAAAGCTTAGTGTGATACATACGCTTTGGAATTTATTTGTGCAACTTTCATCATCATCAATTTCATCCTCTTCTTATTCAAGACTTACAGCATACCCCCTGTTGGAAAATAAGTATATTATTGTGTGAATTTAAAAATGTGTTGAAGTCTCACATTGGAAAGAAATATTTTTTGTAAATTTAAGTGGAAAAAAACTTGTTTTAGAATTCAAATCCCACATTGGAAAGAATTTTTTTGAAATCCTACATTAGAAATCTATCATATTTTGAGTAGTTTCAAATCTATACTAAAGTCCCACATTGATTAGAAAATAAATGTGAGTTTACTTCCATCACTATATAAAGAGCTTCAAACTATTGTGAAAAAGCACACCAAAGTTGGATGTTTTTCCCAACTTTCTCTTTTCTCCCTCTTATATTATGCTCGCCTAATTTCGAGCTACTTCTCCCCTTTCTTTCTGTCCCTTTCGGTTTAGAGCAGTAATTGTACCGCAGCTCCTTTCGGTTTAGAGCGGTAATTATACTACAGTCCCTTTCGGTTTTTTAGAGCGGTAATTATACCGCAGTCCCTTTCGGTTTTTTAGAGCGGTTATTATGTCGCAGTCTCTTTCGATTTTTAGAGCGGTTATTATGCTGCAGTTCCTTCAGTTTTTAGAGCGGTCGTTATACCGCAGTCCCTTTGTTTTCTAGAGCAGTTGCAATGTCGTAGTCCATTTGTTTGTAGAGCGGTCGTTATGTCGTAGTTATGAGTGGTCGTAGTACCATATTGTGAATGACATTAATCGTCATATTGAGAGTGACTTTAACCGTCATATTAAGAGTGGCTTTAAGCGCCATATTGAGGGTGTAATTCTAGAATGGTTTTCTACGGTGCAGTGGAACTCCGATACAGTGAATCTTGGCTGTTTTATCCTGGGGACTTCGTGGTTGATAGTCTGTTTTGCACAATTTAGGCAGTGCCACGAAACGTCTTAAAGAGAGCGACCTAGTCCGCGACTCAACCCAATAATATCTTCGGTGGCATAAATTGTGATTTTTAATTAGTTTTGAAACTCAAAATCCAACACAATAAAAGATCCAACAATCTTTAGGTTCAATTCGATTATTATGACTGCAACTTTTATAGGAGATGGATTTTCTTAACCATGGTGAAAGGTACACATTTAATTTATATAAATATATATGATATGTTTGAAGTTCTAAATTCATATGTGGTTCTTCAAAGTAATTATATTTGTTTATGTTAAATTTAACATGTGATTAGATTGATATGCATGATTTAGAATATATTCAAGTATGTGAATTTAATATAGTTTATGCATGAATTTTGCTTGTTTGAATTTTAAAGATTAATTAAAGTCTTAGAAATAATCATATGAAAATTCATGGTTGAACACCGGAAATTATTTAATATTAATACATTTATATATTACATTCATGTTTGAAATGCATATATAATAATTTTTCCTTTTCGGATGCATATATAATAATATGGAGATATGATGTGGAAAATTAATAATATGGAATTAGAGATAAAATGTTTTGATGAAATTTTTGTTTATCTATGGTTGATGTTTTTAGACTAAGAGCAAGGATTTATGATTGACCGGTAGAATAAAATTTATTTATAATTTTGGTCTCTTAAATCTTGACAAATATAAATATGTATGGTTTAAGATATATATTTAATACATTAATTTATTTAAATTAGTGTAAATAATTGTCATAAATATCAAGTGTATGTCTCATTCATAGTGATACTTCATGTGAGAAGTTATTAAATCAAAAATTGATTAAATCTTATTATATGTGTATGATGGTATAAAAGTATATGTCAATTTCTTGCTTATTTTGATATTAAAAATGATTTGGATATATATTTTAAAATTATTATAAGTTGACAAATGTTTATGGAAGAAACTAATAGAAAATCTTAATAATTTTACTCATTGTTTATTTTCTATTGTGATACTTATTTGGATTTACCATATTTAAATATTAAACTTGAATTAACAAATAGAATTCATGGTGTTTGTATTAGTTATAATATAACTATGAAGAAAAGCTTTATTTAATAGAAATAAAATGAATTCTTATTTGTTAAGTAGTAGATGACTTCTATTTTTGGACCCACCTTATGATATTTAATTATGAGAAATTTTTATGATCTTGCTATGTTAGCTGGTGGCAATATATATTTAATTCATTCAATGTATTATATATTGGACTTGGATATATTGAAAAGATAATTAAAATTTTAAATTGAGATGTTTATTAAATTTAGTAAAAGAAAAAATGACATAAAAGTTTGTGTACGTGATAATTGAGATGTTTATTAATTGTATGTGATACAATGTGAAGATATTAAATGGCAAAAGGGTCATGGTTTGGTCATAGTTGATCAACACTATCAAGAATGTAAAAAGTAATCGGATGCTTGATGTAAGTTGTGACTTGTACTAGACCTGATATAACATATGTTGTTGGAAGATTAAGTCAGTATACAAGCAATCGAAGTAAAGAACGTTACATGTTATTAATAAAGTATTAAAATATTTGAAAAGAACAATTAACTATAGTTTAATCTATAGTGGATATCCTTTATACTTGCAAGGATATACATATGTTAGTTGAATAAATCATGTTCAGGATCTAGCTTCCACAAGTGGATGGACCTTAGACCTTGGTGGATGTGCAGTTTCTTGGGGTTCAAAGAAACAAACTTGCATTATCGACACCACCATGGCTGCAAAATTTATTGTTCTAGTTGCAGGTAGTAAAGAGGCTGAATGGTTAAGAATTTGTTGTATGAGATACCAATTTGACCAACGTCAATGACACCAGTATCCATATATTGTGATAGTCAATACGCACTATCAAAAGCATATAACCAAGAATATAATAGAAAATCAATACATATTGGTTTAATGCATAGTTATGTAAATGATTTAATGGAGTGATATCCATAGTGTTTGTAAGAATTGAAAAGTATCTTGCAGATCCTTTGATGAAAGGTCTGACAAAGGAAATGATGTTGAAAACATCATTAGGGATGTGATTCAAGCTCATATCTAGATAATCACCAATGGTGGAAACGTCAACTCACACTTGAGTAGCATCAAGTCTTGAGTTCAATGATGAAAGTACACTATTAGAGTGATTGAAGTAATTGACAATAGATACATCCCAAAGGATAAAATTACTTGGACCATAAAATAAAAAATGGACATATAACATGTATTTGCTGAAATGTATAATTATGGGTGCATTTCTGATATAGTACACCTATATGAGAATGAAGTGTGTCGCTTCATAGATTTCAAGAGCTTGACTCTTAAATTCTCACGAAAAGGATATGAGACACATGACCTTATCAAATGTGTCATTTTTATAATTCCATCAATGGTGCTGAAATTTCATGTGTAAGTTATGCACACTTGTTCTAATGAATGGTTGATTCAAAGCTTGTCTACCAATCTATTTGGGGATGAGCGAAAACATAATTTACTAAGTAATGGTTCAAATCGTAAGATACCTTTATTTGAAACCATGAGATTTCCGAAATAACGGACTTAAATATATTTTGAAAATGGTGGGAGATTGTTAGGGAAATTTCCAAAATATATTTGGATTTTTCTAATAGCTATATTAATGTAGCAAAATTAAATAATTGAATGTATCACTTGGTCAAGTGGTTGCAATGATTGAGTTTAATTCAAACCAATGCATCTATTAAGTTATCAAAAGTTGCAATCTTTCACAAGAGTTGTTTTCTTTCACTAATTGGTATAAGTTGAAGAGTTGTTTTCTTTCACCAATTGGTATGAGTATCTCTATAAATAGACATATTTTAGAGGCAGAAAGAACACAAGAAAAACAACACAAAATTTATGTTACATGAGTCAAAATTATGTCAAAAATATTTCTGAGTCATTTCTTCTTTTCTCTAGTGCACGAGAGTAAACGAAGAAACTTTATTCTGTAAACTATCATTGATCCATAGGGTTGATGTGAATGTGCAATTCACTTCAAGGATTCCAAAGTATCCTAAAGGAGATTCGCCGATTATCTCGTTTGCATCTAATATATATAAATTGGTGGGGGTGAATCGAATTTAAAGCTTAGGGTGATACACACGCTTTGAAATTTATTTGTGCAACCTTCATCATCATCAATTTCATTCTCTTCTTATTCAAGATTTACAGCATCCCTCCAATAAAAAATCCAACACCAATTACTTTAGTCATAACACGTTTGACACAAACCACTAAAAAAATAACAATTGAAATAGTTGAAAAAATTTAGGGAAAAAGATGCTTGCATTATGGAAGTATTAAGTGACAAAATACGGAAAGAGTATGATGATACAATCTCGCATAGAAAAGTTATCAACATAATATTTCAAAAATTTCACTAGAAAAGACATGAAGCTATTGTTTTAAATTAAAAAGACAAGAGCTTAATAGGTTGTAAGAGTGTAAACATCTTTTATCAATATACAATATGATCAAATCAACATCTTTCACTCTCAAAATTTGTCAATCAAAATCCATATCCTAGCTATGAGAGAAATGGGAGGTGAAATTATATCACTAATGAGAAAATCTCACCAAGCCTATGGACAAAATCATGGATCACACACAATGTTATCAGAGTCGGTTACAACATAATCAAAATTATAATAAAACTATTGATTTCAAAAAAATTTAATTGAACTGCCTCGATTGTATCATGATATTCTCTTGCATAATTTTTTTAAAATAATATTTTTATGTCTCACAATGAATGTTGTTTTATGTTTTTGTATATATATTAAAAAATATAATAATTAGAAAGAATAGATAAATCATTTTATTAAATTATCTAACTTAATTATTAATGAATTTTAAGATATTATTAATGTAATATAATAATATTTTAAAAGTTGTATTATAATAATTAAAGGATAATAAAAAAAAATTAAAATTAGATTAAAAATTAACATTGATTTTGAAGTAATATACTTCTTGTTTGTTCATTATTGATCTAATTTCTTTATCATTTGCTACAGTGGGAATCAAGTGTTGGAATTAAATTATGAGTGGTTAGTCTCATATTGACTAGGAATTGAGGCTATATTGGATATATAAGGAGAATGACCCATAATCCTAATGCTTTAAGGTTTTGGGTTGAGATGTGGTGTCTAAGTCTCTTATGAATCATTGTTTAGCTCATTCCGAATGTCGGGCTCCCTCAGACTCCCTAACATCAAGTTCGCATCAGATCCATAGTGAGGAATACTATATTGTGTTTATAGGCATTCCTGCACTAACCGATATATTAATCTTATTATGTATGTTGATGACATCTTGGATGTTAGTCCTTAAGTTGAGTTAGCTATATACTAAACCCATTCCGTCAAGGGGAGCCTTTTTTGACCTTGGTAGAATTGAAGAGTAGTAAGTTGCATCATCTTATTATGACTAGACCTCACGCATTCCTTGTTGTTAG
The DNA here is from genome assembly GCA_037974835.1 of Cicer judaicum. Classification (NCBI taxonomy): domain Eukaryota; kingdom Viridiplantae; phylum Streptophyta; class Magnoliopsida; order Fabales; family Fabaceae; genus Cicer; species Cicer judaicum. The sequence continues at coordinate 1,936,604 of JBBPBS010001045.1, forward strand.
CATTGTAAAACATTTCCTTAATATACTGAAGGTGTATTTATGAGTTGATTTTTTTTAGACAGTTTTGAATGGTTAAGTTTATTTAAATATTATATACGAGTTGATTTTTTTACGAATTGATATTATATACTCATTTATTATGTTCATATATCAATTTTTAAAATATAAAATATAGATTTAACCCTTCAAAATATTTTCTTTTGAAATCCTAAAAAATCCAACAGCTCTAAGAGTTCTCTAGGAAAAGGGTTAGTTGTTACACTGATATTGTATCTACTGATACAGATTGCGCTAGATGCTCTGATGATATAGATGGTCAACATTTGGTTATTGTGTTCTCATCGGAAGAAATCTTATATTTTGGAAGAGCAAGATGTGGAGCTATGTTGCTAGATGAGTATCTAGGTATAGTATTGAACTATATATAACTGTTACTCATGTGAATTTATTTGATTGAAACAGTTTTTTGCAAAATGAAGTTTCATCAAATAGACATATAGACATGTATTTTCATAGAGGCATAAGGATAACACACAATGCATTATCATAAATGGGAGTTTTGACACTTAATTTATTTTCTTGTTTGTAGTTTACTTATTTCTTGTTGTGTAAATATATCATTTCCCAATTTCTCCTTTTTGCGCATAAATTATGATTAGTAATATAGCTTAAGAAATATATTTTGCAATAATTAACTAATCAAGGGATTTATTGTATAAGAAGATTGTTATAAGTACAACAGAACTAGCAATTTGGTACCAATTTTCGTCTTATATTCATGAAAACTAACCCTCACTCTGATAGAACGAAGGTAAGATAAAATTAGATGAAGATGACTATTGTATTAATGGATATGCAAACAGAAAATGATTTCAGTGCTAATGTTCCTCAATTAGAGAAAACAATTCTCTCATTGCCCAACCTCTAAGGTGCAAACTGAAAAATGATAGAATCCTCCACAAACTAATTCCCTATGCACTCCTATTTATTAAGGGAATACTAACTAACTATATCAGCTAGGATATCACAATTTTCCTGCATTCTATTTCTTATTATTTCTTACATATATTCATCACTGCTTAGGTATCACCTCATCTCTATTAACTAATAAATCCCCCTTGTCACTCGTGGAGCCTAACGCATTCCTATCATAACACATACCTTCAACATTAGTCTTTTTCCTCAAGGCGTAGATTAGGGAATTGACTCTTCAGCAACAATTCCTCTTCCCATGTATCAACTCCAACATCCATTCATTCCCATTGAATCAACCATTCTCTCTTATGTTGCCCACCATCAAACTTATTCCTCCATGAAAAAACCATAGCAGGAATAATTTCTCGTTTTTCAAACTCCAAACTGATAGGTAATTGAGTTGTAGCAATATAATTGCCCATAACTTTCTTCAATTGAGACACATGAAAAGTAGGATGTAATTTAGATGTTGTTGGTAGTTGTAACTTGTAAGCAATTTTCCTTATCTAATTACTTGATACAGATCAAAAAATCTAGGAGCCAGATTTTTATGGATCCTTTGCACAAGCGATTGATCTCAATGAGGACGTAATTTGAGGAAAACCCAATCACCAACGTCAAATTGCACTCCCTTGCGTTTCTTATCAAATTGGTATTTCATGTACTCTTGAGCTTTGAGTAAATTAGTTTTCAATTTACTCAAAGCTTCATCTTTGTCCTTTAACTCTTAGGCTACAACTTTTACTCTGATTTCACCTTCCAAAAAATGCACCAATACTAGAGGCCTCCTGCCATACACCACCTCAAAAGGAGTAATCCTTGTGGATACATGGATTGTGTTATTGTACCATAGTTCTACCCATAAAATCCAATGTGCCCATGTCTTAGATTGATCTGCAATAAAACACGGTAGATATGCCTCTAAACAATGGTTTACCATTTTTGTTTGGACATCAGTTTGTGGATGGTATGCCGAAGACATTTTAAGCATTATGTCTACTAGCTTAAACAATTTTTTCCAAAAAATACTCACAAACAAGGGGTCACAGTCAATAAATGGATGTTTAATGGGGAGGAAAGGACTATACTTGGAGAGGTGATCCACAACAACCAAGATAGCTTCAAATCCATTACTTTTGGACAAACATGTAATGAAATCCATAAATATCTCATTCCACACAAAAATTGGAATAGGTAGTAGTTAAAGTAACCTATTAGGCATAGTCGTGGCATATTTTTGTTGTTGACAAATTTCACAAGCTATCACAAAATCTTGCACCATTATCATCTTCCCTTGCCTATATAAAGTGTCTGCCATTCTCCTATAAATGTGTACGTAGTCGGAGTAACCCTCACTAGGAGAAGAATAAAAATCCTTAAGTAGATCCTTAATAAATGGTGAGTTTAGCTGATATAACTAACCTATTTTTGTAGAACAAGATGCCACCTTTTAAAGAAAACACAAGTTTAGCATTAAGATCCTTTTGAATAGCCTCCACAATGCTTTTAAACCAGGGATCATGTGATACCTCTTGTTGCAATTGGCTGCTCTACTACCAAATAGGATAGGATTTAAGAGCATGAATCTCAGCATCATCATGTTGTCTAGATAAAGCATCCACCTTATTTTCCACTCCCACCTTATACACCACCTTAAAGTCAAAAGCCAGCAACTTAGTCATCATTTCCTACTGATTTGATGTGGTAATACGTTGTTGTAATAAATGTTTTAGGCTTTTTTGATCAGAATAAACCACAAACTGCCTTCCTAACAAATAATGTCTCCAATGTGAATAGCTAATACCAAAGCCATCAACTCCTTATCATAGGTAGATTTAAATAAACTACATGATCCAAAAGCCTTGCTAAAATACACAATGGGATGTTTAGATTGCAACAACACAACACCAACCCCTTTTCCTGAGGCATCACATTCAATTTCAAATGGAAATTGGAAATTATGAAAGGCTAAAACTAGGGCATTTGTAACAACTACTATTAACTTCTCAAAAGCTTCGACGGCTATTGCATTCCATCTACAACTATCCTTCTTTGTCAACTTTGTTAAGGTTTTATCAATTTTCCCATAGTTACTTATAAACTTTCTACATTAACCAATTAACCCCAAAAAACCTCTCACCCCCTTGACATTCTTAGGGACTGGCCATTGTAACACAATGTTAACCTTGGCACAATCCACAACCACCCCTGCTTTGGAAATGACATGGCCCAAATATTCCACTTGGTGTTGACCAACAGAATACTTCTTCCTATTAGCCACAAATTGATGTTGTTTCAAAAAAATTAGAACCATCTCCAAGTGTTGCACATGAGTAGTCCAACTAGTGTTGTACAATAGTATCTCATAAAATATACTAGTACAAACCACTTTAAAAAAGACTTAAAAGTATCATTCATCACCAATTGAAAGGTTGCATTGGCATTGGTAAGGTCAAGTGGAATCACCATAAACTCATAGTGACCTTCATGAATACAAAATGCATCTACAACAGGGATATGGTACTTATCTTATATTGTAACCTTGTTAAGTGCACAGTAATCTACACATATGTGCCAAAATTGATCATTCTTCTTGACCAAAATAACTAGACTAGAAAAAGCACTAGTGTTGTTTCTAATAACCCCTTCCTTGTGTAAATGAGGATATATGTAAGGCCTCACATTTACCGGACCAACTCCCTGCAAAAATTCCATGGAACGACTAGTGTTTCTTGTAGGAGCAAACTGATCTAACAACCATTGCAACTTCTTTAGTATGTTGATAAAAGACACGAGGAACTTGTGAACCTATCACCTCCATCAAGGTAGGCCATTCACAACCTGTTATCATTTGGGAAAAAGGGACAATGCTTTGGAAAGTAGCCATCTTCTCATCTAAAGATTAGCGAAGGAATTTCACCATATCGCCCTTATAGTTGAACACCATAGACATTTGTTTCAAATCCATGGTCACTTGCCCCAAAGTTTCTAGCCAAACAACTCCCAAGATCAGCAATATTTTGATGTTCAAATAAATTCCCTTACATCTACCCATAGTTAGGACACAATGATCATCTCCTAACTTAACACCCAAGAGATTAGACGGTACCATACGCAATCCCAAAGCTTCAACCATCATAGGGGATATGAATTATGCATGGCTCCACTGTCAATAAGAACCAAAACAGATGCACTTTCCAAACAGCCCTCCACTTTCATTGTGAAAACCTTTTTTTGGAGTGGTGGATACACCAAAAACTCCCATAATTTCACATTCTAACTCATCTTGTTCAATCTCTTCTTCAAACTCAACCTCCAACACCAGAATCTCTCCTTCATCGTTGATCACTTCATTATTCCCCAAGATAATCAAAATTAAGTGCTTTGTTGCACATTGATGGAGAGGATCCCATTGTTCATTGCAACAAAACAAAGTCCCTTAGCACAATGCTCATTGGCCTCTACACTTGGTAAATGGCGAAAGCCACGTGAGTGACAGCGTGAAACGTCACTAGAATTTGAACGTGAAGATACTGTAGAATTGGGAGGGTGCATTGATCTAGTTTAAGATCCAGGACCCGAATCGATATCAGTCTACCCACATTGTTTTTAGTCTGGGTAAGGTTTGAAGATTCGTTCATGTCCCCTTCACAATTGGCCCAATTAGGTTTTTGAAATCAAGCCCAAGAACCTTGATCCATTTTGTAACGAGATTTGGATCCCTGCCAAGAAACAACTGCAAATTTGCTCTCAACATCATTGCATCACTAAATAACGATTATGAGGCTTTAACGTACGGACACGAGAACGAATTTCATGACGAAACCACCAATGAAACAACCAAGAAACTATTGTTCCAGTAAACGACCACATTGTGAAGAACACGATTCAAATTAAGCAATGTAATCCTCCATAGATCCAGATTATATTAATTCCTTCAATTCCTCAAAATGATTCTCCAAACGACCACCACCAAAACAAACGATTGTCGTTTTCGTCAAAATCTCAAACTATAGATCCTCCGTAGAATCGCGCCACAAATTGAACCAATGAATCGTAGAACCTTCCATATTGAGCTTTGTCAATTGAATCCTCGCATCTGCACAAATGTGTTGTACTTCGAAATACTTTTTTGCTTAAGCGATCCACACAACTAGATCATCACTTGTAAATGTTGGCAATTCCACCTTTTTCGCAACTAAACGGAATTCATCTAAAGATGAGGTGACCGTTGTAATATTATCTTGAGACGTGTCACGCATCACCAACACTCTCTAAATTTCAGAACCAATAAATTCAGTCAACTCAATGTTGGCCTCCGCACGTCCCAAACAAAGCTCCATTCCAATGATTCTTGCATCCATTCTGGTTTGCATGAATGCAGCAGGTCGGACCAATTGATAGAACAAAGGTAAAGTAGAATTAGATAAAATAATTATTATTAATGCATATAAAAATAGAAAATAATTCTAGAGCTAATGCTCCTCAGTTAGAGAAAAAAATCTCTCATTTCCCAACCCCTAAGGTGCAAACTGAAAAATGATAAAATCCTCCACAAACTAATTCCCCATGCACTCCTATTTATTAGGGGAATACTAACTAACTTTACCGGCTAACAAATCACATTTTTCCTACATTCCACTTCTTATACTTTCTCACATATACTCGCCATTTTTAAGGCATTACCTTATCTCTATTAACTATCATATTCCCTTATCACTCATAGGGCCCAACCATTCCTATCACACTCCAAAAAAAAACAATGAAACCTTATATTAGAATACAAAAAGTGAAAAACATAGCATACCTCAACATTCATATGTGATTATCAGTTTATCATATAACAAATTTGGGCCTAACGTTCATAACTTTAAGAATAAAACAATGCACGTGTCAAAATAATAATAGAACACAAGCAAAAAAACAGAAAAACAATCACATAAAATTAAAACAAGACAGATACGACTATAATTAAAATAATTTTCTACTGTTAGGGGTGGGCAAAGTTCAGTTCTGAACTAGAACTGCTTGAAAATTGAACCAAACCAATTTTTAGTTCGAAAAAACTGAACAAAACTGATTTTTAGTTTGAAAAATTCAACCGAACTGGTGTTATAAATTGGTCCATCGGTTTATTCTCCTAATCGAGCCGAATTGATTTTAACTTTTTTTTGTGTTCCTATATGTCAAATTTTACCTAACTACCGTAATTACTTCTGAAAAAACACTGTACGATCATTTTTCCACATTCTCAAACTCATTCATGAAAAAAAATAGCATGTTAACTTTTAAGCAAAACAAATCATACTCATCATGCTTCTAAAATTTTGTGAAGTTACTTTCCAAATATAAAAATAGTCTTTAAAAGTATGATCCCTAAAGTCAAATAATCTCTTGACTTCAAAAGTATTACTTTAAATACAATGATTTCTAAACTCATATAGAAAACACAATAGAAACAAATGTCTCCAATCGTCAAGACTAATGACGCTAGATGATGTTGTTGCATAGAACTTTGGAGAAATGATCTATGCAAAAAAGAGTATTTTGTTATTTTTAAAAAAAAAAACTTAAAATACATTACAAAGTTTATAGAACAAAAAATATTGTAACAAAATTACCTTTCTCAAAAGTTTCAAGTTCTTCAAGATCCTCATCAAATAGATCAGAGAAAGGAGATCCTTTCAGCCAATCTTGAGTGCAAACAAGCACTTCCACTATCATAGGTTTAAGATTATTAATGTAACACCCTGATTTTTAATAGTGCGAGTGCTTTTTTTTAAAAAAAATCAACTTAATAAAATAATACGTTGTAACACAAAACGACAATAATCATAAATAATTATATCATATATGCAAAGAAGCTAAAATATTTTTTGGGACGATAATCTAAAGTATACAAATAGAAAATATATCGGGCTATGAGACATATCAAACATCACTCATACTCTTGGGGTATTCTCGGAGACACCTACACATAAGTACTACTCTAAGAATATTCTCTAAAACAAAATAAGTACAACCACCAAAAGAAAGACACTAAGATCTTATATAACAAAAATTAATCTGATCATTCACTAGCAACTACAATAATAAGAGAGACCTCCACACACTGCACAAGTTCTTTCTAACGTAGTATTTCTCTTTGAAGAAACTTTCTCCTCCTCATTAGTCATAAAAGGAACAGCCTCCTCATAAGTCAGGTCCACCCACGAGATATATTATGCAGCTCTCCTACTTGTCCTTACTACCATCCTCGTATAAGTAGCCCTACTTGAGATGAGGGTCGTATACCCAAGTAGTCGGCGAATATCGGTCAGGAAAGTCTAACGAAGTTTCTGTCGTCAAGGTAACAGTCAATGGAATGAACTCGGGTATCATCTAAGGACAAAGCCCAATTTCCACAATAATATAAAGGGCCACCAATCGAAATTAACAAATAACATTTGATACTTACCTCATAAAGACAACCAATTACACTTAGCAATTACGAAATGATAACAAACAATAACAGAGTATGTATATACAATTATCATATTATAACAAACATGACTCGCGTGCCAAGCACCCTAATGCAATGCTTATATGCCATTGCACATGATTCCGAAAACTCTCCTCGATAGCGTAAATAATAAATGTACCACCTTTTACATGCTAGTACTAATTACCAAGGTGCCACCTATCACAGATCAATACGATTTACTAGAGTATAGTTTATCACAGACCTACACAACAAATAAATTCTCATAAGGATAAGATGGACCAATCAATTCATGGAACTATTATGTGGCTCATCACGGTTACCACTAACATTGTGGTCCATCACGGTCACCACTAACAATGTGACATATCACAGTCACCACTAATTATAAAATGCATAAGCATACTCTGACTCTTTCACAACAATTATTATGTAAATATAACTATTAAAAGACTCTCATTTTAATACTCATTACACACTAATAACTTTTCATAGTTTTCACATAGCATACTCAAAACATATTATCCTCAATAAAATTCATAGCATGTTCCAACACGTATTATCACTCAAGAATGCATCACACAACAATTTTAATCATCACATATTCATACATCAATCATACATAAATCAAACATATAAGGTCCCTATGTACAAACTAAAAATTTGGAAGGAGCCATTACCTTTTAGTTATAGCTTTTTCAACAGTTATCACTACCACAATCAAACACAGTAAAAAATCTTCTTCGTGTCGAAACCTTAAATAATTCAGCTCACAAGCACCACCTTGTAGAGAGGAGCAACTTTCATTTCTAACACTTCTTGAATAGAGACTTTGATATAGTAAAAAATGGAGACTTTTTTATTTTGTTCTTTTAAAACCAAAACTACTTTTGTTTGAAACAGAAAGAAAGCAAAGGAAGGTGGAAGAAGCTGAAGGGGAAAAAGTACTCGGTTGGTTTCGTGTATATATATATATATATATATATATATATATATAATTAAATAATTAGGTATATTATAAAATCATCATTATAACATCTAATCACTCTTACACACATCACTTCATTCACATTTCAATTTAATTTAATAAAAATATCTACTCTCTTCGCAACTCAATTGATAGATAAATTTATTAGCAACAGGTGATATTTTAAAAATTTTGTTCGGTATTAAATTTTTCGCAACTTAGTTAAATTATACTCTGATAAATAATTTTAATTGGATCTCCAAAAATAATATATATATCGATATTTTAAATTTATTACTAACTCTAACAAATATATTTTTGGTACTTAATTCATAAAATAAAAATTGGGCTAAAGGTCTAAGAAATTCAACACAAAATACACTAAAATTACATAAATTAGAGTTTATAAAATTTAGGGTTTTACTGCGATGAGGATCCAACAATCTTCTTCCAGTGCTAAAAGCATACTTCGATGCTACAGTAGACACAGGGATGGCCAACACCTCACAAGAAACACTAGAAAGGATGAGGAATGTAGTTGAGTTGACTTTCCACCAATTCAGAATGTCAAACTCGACAAAATAAGGTTCACACTCTTCCGTAAGGTATTTATCAAGATCAGACTTAGGATCAATTACTTGCCCAATTGATTTTTTTTTAGAAGCACATACCATGTATATCATTATAATCTTCCTCTAATTGTGATTCTCCCATACTTTGAGAACATTCCTCCCTGCATTCATATTCTCGATAAATTGATTTCAAGGAAGATGACAATTTCGTTTTCAATGCTTCATCATCTACTTCAAAAAAATAATCAAGAAAGTAGTTTATAAATCCCAATTTGCAAGTTGGGTCCAGTACAAGGACAGTCAATAACAACATGTTTATTCCATCAGCGTTGCTCCAATACTTGTCATATTTACTCTTCATACTAGTCCCCGTCAAATTTATGCTTGCATCATTGTATTAACTTAACAATCGGATCTTCCTTCCAATAGCAAATACCTCATTCATATATATGTTACTAGAAATATATGAAGAGGCGGAAATACACATAGTAGCGTCATAGAAAATCCTCAAAAAGGGAAGCACAGTATTAGCAAAGTCTCAATCCTTGGATAGAGGTACTTTAGGGCCTTTATCCTTAGATAGTTCTTTGACATACTTAGCATAAGCAATTTCTAACAAATCAAAGGCTTTTTTATACGTCACAAATGTTTTAAACATCAAATATATAGAATTCCATCTGATTTCCACATATAGACATATGAGACCTTTATAAGAAATTCTCCCTTTCAACGTATCCCTTAAACCTTGCCAAACTTGAAGGAGACGATTTCACATATTTGACTGCTTTCCATATTCTTGTGATATAAATGTCTTCATCTTTCAAACCTTCCTTTACAATCAAACTCAAGATTTGAGCACAACACCGCATATGGATATATTCTCCGTTCAAGAGTAAACAGTTCCTTGCATTCATCCACTTCTTCATAAATTTTATTTCGATGTTGTAAGACAATGCATTATTTACTGTTATATTAAAGACTCGATTCAACTCCCAAGCATTTAAACATGTCTCAACTTCCTTAACTGTGAACTCTCCTGTATGACTTGTGATTTGACAAAAATTCAAGATTCTCTTATGCAAATTCCATTTTTCATTAATGAAATATGCACTTAGACTCATATAGCTTAGATTTTGGATAGAAGTCCATGTGTCTATCGTAAGACAAACCCTCCCACAATGCTTTGAGATGAAATTTTTAAGTTTTTCTCTCTCTGCATTATAAAGTCACCAAATAGCACGTCTTAATGTAGAGTGAGGTGGAATATCAAACTGTGGTTGTAAGACATTAACAAAGTTTTGAAAAAACACATTCTCCACAAATCGAAAAGGAAGCTTTGCACCCACAAACATCTTCACAAGCTTTAATTGACATGCCTCTTGGTCAAACATTGAATGAGGTGAAGAGACGACACCTTATTCCTCTTATGTAGGCTTTGTTGAGGAAGATATTTTTTTTTGCATTTTGGGTTCTTGATTATGAGGATGGTCCTTACATCTTTTCAAATGCACAGTTATAACACTTGTCTCATCCTTGAATTTAATTAGGTTTCCACAACAATGACATTTGGCCCTTTGACCTGAATTGGGCATTTCACTAAAGTGATTTCATGTTTTCGATCAATTTTTACGCTTAGATGGTGGAAGAGGAGCAGATCCAACTTCAACGGGCGGGGAAACTAAAGTGGTAACAATATGTTCTTTATTCTCCATTGATGGAGAGTCCATGCAATCACCTATTAACGACATATGTTTAAACAAATATGATTAGAAAGTCTACTTCTAATCATTTATTGGAACAAAAACAATAACATAAATTGAACTAAACAACTTTCAACAAAAAAATGTGAACCAAATTGAAACCAACACAGAAGAAACTTACCAAATTAATGTTATAATCTTATATTTACCAAATTAATGTCATAATCGTAGATTTTTCAGCACAGAAGTATCAAATTGACTTACATGTGCAACAAAATAATCAAGAATTAAAATAAAAATTGCAAAAACAGTATAAAGAAACTAACATGTGCATTTTTATGTTATGTTGGATGATACTTGTATTGTTATATGCAAAAACAGTAAATCAATGTTATGTTGTATCAATAAGCTCAAACTTAATTACATTTCAAATGATTTTATTTGATGTTCAAGAGATCTACAATTGCAAATAATAATGTTTCTCAGTTCTTCTCAATCTTTGGTAACTAGTTAGTTGTTAGATTTAGTGAGCATATGTGACAATTGGTCTTTGCAATCTCGATATTTCATTTTGAGAAACAAGCTCCATTTATTTTGTTAAATCCTTTTAAAAATTACGATTTCAAAATCTAAGTTGCCTTACAGAATTCTCCAAACATCTCCTGAATTAAATAAAATAATTTTCTAAATAGCCCCAAATACAGTGAGAGAGAGAGAGAGAGAGAGGTATAACTCGATCTAGCAAATATTTTCAATTTCCTTACTATCAAGAGCTCAACCATAGATTTCATGAACCAAGGAGGAATACAAGAACAATTTTACTTCCATGTTTTCTCGAGGGCTGGTGATGGTTGCCAAGCAGCTGATAATTACATTAAATCCATGTTTTTTTAACCTTTTAATTCAAACCAGTTCCAAAGTGATCGTATACCTTACAATTGAAGGAGGGAACACGAACAATTGTTATTTCCCTTGTTCTCCTTGGTGGTGGGGTTGGTTAACAAGAAGCTAATATTTTACATAAAATCTAACTGTAGGTGAACAATGTTGATGATAACCAACCTTGAATTATCAATATGAAATAGGAGTATATAAAAAACTTAAGCTAAAGACAAAGGAGCAAGGTTAGCATAACTGCCACACCCTATAAAGCAAAATATCCATCAATTGACACCATATACAAACATGCTAATATGAGCCTTCTAATATAAGTACAATTTCAAGGAGCATCTAAGAAACAACTTCCCATGATGTCCATGAGTAGAACCCCTAACCAATCTAGAAAGTTGCAGCCCAGGATACCCGTTATAAGATTGCTTAACAGGATAGAAGTCTATCTATGTCCTTGTCCTTGAGCTCGCTGCATGTCATATGCACCCCAAGCAGCAGGTCCAGGTCCATATTGTGGAAAATTCTCCACACCAGGCTGTACCTGAAATTTGCCATTATTAGTATATAACAAATATCCAAATCAACCTAAAGGTGGAAAATGTGCAGTACACATCATATACTGCAAAAATTTCCACCAATATATAATATATAGTTCATTTAGGGTTGTAATAAATTAAGCTCTTTGCAAGCAAGTTCTGGAATGCAATTTTGTCATCCACAGATAAAAGTTTGACCAATTTAAAATGGCCACCAGTTTGAAAGATCAAACATGGAGTTCTGGAGGTTAGATATCAATGGCGAATTATGGAGGCCCACCAAAAAGGGCATTGCATCCTATGGCAAAAACATAGCAGATATAATAGGCACTGTGGCCTATGGCGGCTGGAACAAAATCCACCATGCCATAATGCCATGGCGATAAACTGACAACATTTGAACAGGTGGAAGTCAGGGGAGAGCCATAATAACAACCCCAAACCAACAAATTGGACGATCTGAATCTTGTGCAAAGCTTCCATATACAGAGAAAAGCTCCAGATCAAACATAAATACTACAATGTTGAAGTTTAAGAAGAAAATTGGGTAAAAAGTAGCTAAGGTTTTGTATGGGAACTCCGTGAATGGTAACATTCCAACCAACGAAAATAACAAGGAAAAATCCTCTTTACAAAGAACCACTCCATTCACAACTGAACAGCTCAGTTTCTTAGAAAATTATGAATGCCTACTTTCCTAATTCACAAACCCCTAATTACCCAGCACCTCTTGAGTTCTGTTCTGTTCTGCTCTGCTCCTAGATCAATATTTGCTAAATAGTAACACGATTCTGCTTGTAGGTCAGGAGGTTCAATTTCAACCTAATGGGCCGTTGGAGCATCTCCAATCCAGCCAGCACCCCACAATTTTTCATTTTGGAGGTCTAGAGTGAGTGTATCCGTATACACCTATACATCACTCTTTTATACTTTTTACAACTTCAGCACAGCATCTCTTCAACCTTTCAAACATGTTTCATTATATAGGCCTCATTATGACCCCACAGTTTTACAACTCAACATTTTAACTTAACTCTAGCACTATACCCCTACACATAAGAAAAGTGCTTAAATAAGCACTTTGCTCTTATCAAGAAGTGACTTCAACGATGGATGCTTAACCAGCAAACACCTCTACTAAGCACCTCATTGAAGATGATCTAACTTCCCTCTTATGTTGTTACACATGAAAATTAGGATGAATTCAAACTTGGGAAGGTAGCGTCAATTCAAATGTCGCTCGGTCAATCTGCTTACTGACCAAATAGGGACCATAATAACATGCAACCAATAGAAAAGAACTTTCCACATGCACCTACATCCTCCTATCAGCATTAAATTCTTATTTTTAAACACACTATCATTGACATATGTTGATGGGATCACAATACCATATATGGGCAGAGCCAAAATATGGAGGGTTTCTGAAAGGAAGGCTAAGATGACTAGTGGCTAAGTTTATTGGTGAGGTGTTTAAGCAATTAGTAGGGTGCCTAAGTAATAAGAATATTTTATTAGTAATATATAATAAATATATTCTATGAATAATTTCTTCTTAGTAAAGATATTCTCTAGAATTATCTATATTTTATTAGCAGTTTATAATAATGATATTTCTATTTCTATACATAAGTATTGACAAATTAAAGGATTTACTAATACATAGCTGAGCTGCTCCTTCCAATTCAACCAAAGTACTGAACAATCAAAAGATTTTCCAAGAAAGCTAAATGGAAGTGATTTAAGTGAGAAATGAAAACCAACAGTTATCCTTTGATTAGGGAAGGTCCACTCAGTTTCTCAGGCTGTCAAATGCCATATTTTAAGGTCAACTATCCTTAAATATATTTGAACTTTGAAGTAGGAAAAAGCTACCTGATTCTGGTTCTGATTCATGCCATAATAGGCGGCAGGGTAAGGATTTCCAGCATATCCAGTCTCAGCATTGCCATAATTTGCATGATATCCTGGACCTAAAAATAAGATTAAAGCAAAGAACAGCAAACAAAGTTAGAAAATTATTAATCTAAATTCATTATTTTCAGGATAATTTTCACAGAAAAAGGCCAAATTTAGTCAATTAATCAGCCGAAATTCCTTAAGGCAATATAAACACACAGGCATGAACAATTGTATATACCAGTATTCCCAGAAGCAGCTGCAGCACGTGCTCTTTTCTCTGCATTTGCAATCTCTGCACGAAGCTTCTCCATCTCACGAGCCATGGCAATCAACTTCTTCTCCATCACTTGACCATGTTCATAATTTTCCGTGAATCCTTTCTTCTCATACTCAATGGCAGCTCTAAAGGGGAAGATGCAACAAAAAATAAGAATAGTATTAATATATACTGGGACTCACACGTCTAACATTCAAAACATAATTTAAAATGACAAATATAAGCATTTTTGTGATTTAGACTTAATGATCTGTCCTTTCACATAATTTATAATAGGACTAGGACTTCTGTTATGAAACTTTCTTTGTGCAAGAAAAAATTGCTAGAATAGGGTGTAAAAACAAACTCAAGTGAATAAAGATAAGGATTCTAAACAAAAGGATGACTTATTATTTCTGTAGTGAGGTTGAAAGAGAAGATACAAGAGATTAACAACGATGATAACCTTGTACTCAAGGCTACCCCAAAGGAGCACTCTCCTTTCTCACTAGAGCATTCGCTAATATACAAGTTAATTCTTCAAAGCTATCTTTCCCCTCTACCAATTGAGGGCTATTTAAAGACTCTCTGAGAATAACCAAAATAACAACCACCTAACAAACTAACATCTACTAACTCTAATTATTCTATATTCTATATCCTAACAACTTCCTATCAAGCTATCAATTTGATCCACATAACTATCTCCACTAATGGTTGTGAAAAGGTTTTCTTCATCGTTGATTATAGAATTGCAGATCTTGTAGATATATGGTTAATTTCCATGTATAAGATTCAGTACTCAATAATCAGTACAGAAATCAATGTCCAGCGACATAATTCAAAAGAAAATGTAAGTTGAAGTCACAATGTCAAAATTTAAATTGCAACACAATGTCAAGATTTTCTTTTATTCTTTACATTGTGACTGCAACATGACTGCAATTTCGATCACATCAATCATATTCGTCTAACTCACAATTTCAACAGTTCCATCAATCATATTTGAATGCAACTCTAGTACTACCTTGCACATTGCAATTCTTGTTTCATTCCATCAACATCAGCCCTCAAAGCCGGCATCCGTTTCAAATCAGCAGTCATCCTAGCCAAATCCTGCGACATCGCCTGAACCTGACCGGACAAATCCTGCCTAACAGCAGTAAGCTCTTTAATATCACCATGAAGCTGTTGAAGCTCAGCCCTGGCCGCATCGGCACCACGAAGCTCAGCCTCCAACTGTGCCGCCTTCTCATACAATTCCCTCATCCTTCCCTCAGTATCAGCCCTAAGAGAGTCCTTAAAATGCGCCATCCTTTGTAATTCATGTTGAGCAGCTTCCAGTTCCTGCTTTAGTGCCACGTGAGTGGCGGCCAGTCTCTGGTTGTCTCCCAATAGGCCTTGAATCTCACCGTGCTGCACCGCGAGGCGTTCCTCGATAACCGCAGCTGGGTGAAGGTGATGTGGACGGTGGCCTAAACCTAATTGAGATTCACGGAAATCTTCTAGAAGAGATGGATGAGGTGGATGGCCTCCACCTCCTCCTCGCATGGCGAAGATGGGATCGTGGATCGGTGGAGATATGGCGGCGTGAGGTAGATGAGGAGGATGAGGTTGGCCGCGGTTCCTGTTCGACATAGCGAAATGCCGAAAATTGAAACCTAATATTGAGAACGGAGAAGTGAGTGGTACGTTGATTTTGAGAATGTGAGTAAAGAATGTGAAATTAATTACCTTTTGGAGAATATAGGGAAAAAAAAGGAACAGATGAAGTAAGGTTATTAGGATGGTTGTTGATGGTGGAGACCGGAGACTGCCGCAATCCGTTTGCTTTTCAGTATTCTATTCCGGAGGAGATACCTCACTCACCTGCTATAGCTGTAAAAGAAAATATATATATTAAAAAGATGTAAATTTGATCTTCAATTCAATAGTGCAATAGACACAAATAATTTTAAATGACTAATATTTTTAGTAATAAAACTATAATATTATTCCTTCAAAAAAAACAAATTGTAATATGATTTAAACTTTAATTTATAATGTATAATTATAAATAAGTTTTACACTGTTAAATTAATAATAATATTTAATTTTTATCATATTATTTTTAGAATTACTTGTATAATTAATCATTAATCATGATATGTCTATTTTATAAAAAAAAATTATATTGTTAATTGATAAAAATTAAACTTTATCATCTATTATAAAATTACAATACATACATTTTTGTAAAATAACAAATTTATTTCATTTCATTCAAATTTAAATTTGTAATACAATTTGAGATAAAATTTAAAACTTTGGAACTAAAATAAAATTTGACAACCTTGCAAGATGGCGAACACCAAAATTTGTTTGGCTCCAAATAAAATTAACCTTATAGTTTTGATATCTAGATAGCATAGTTTTGCAACATTGCAAAATAGAACCAAATCCGTTTACATTTGTTAAATTTCCATTGATCTCATCCATCATTGTCTAACAAATCCAACTCAATTAGGCATGGCAACGGGGTGGGGGCAGGGCCGAGGGCGGATTTCATCTCCTCCACACTCGCACCCGACTAATGGGTAAAATCCACATCCGCCTACGTTTCATAGCGGATGGAAAATTTAGACACTCATCCCCGCCCGCAACGGGTCTAGGGTTTCCCCGTCCGCACCTGCACTCACTCATATATATATAATTATATATAATAATAAAATAATTATTATTAAACAATAATAAAATTTTTAATATTTAAAAAATATTAAATATATATATAAAATTTAAAAATCACAATAATAATACTTGTGGGGCGGGTTCGGGTGCGGGATAGATATCACCACTCCAAACTCGCCTCCGCTCCCGAATTTTTATGTCGGGAGAAATCCGCACCCTCATCCAATTAAAACAGATTTTTCCCGCCAAAATCAAACAGATTCGGGTGGATAGCCGCGGGTGCGGATTTTTTTGTCATCCCTAAACTCAATGATAACTACTTGGACATCCAACTCTTGCAACAAATCAACCCAAAGCTTTGTGACAACTTGTAGTCTCCACCTTTTGAGGTGACATAACGTAATGCCCCTTGTTGCAAAAATAACCTAACCTCTACAATGCACTTAGTCTTTATTTGTTTTGCGAGAAATAGGAAAAAGAGAAATAGCTAAGAGAGAAAGATAAGAGATTGAGACCATCACTCTGTTTGGAAAGCCAAGAAATACAGAAGATAGGATTATGGTGGGACGCAACCACTTTCCCTTTCTCATGTCATGTGCCAACAAATGCTCAAATTTATTCACTTTTTAGTAAATACCTTTCTCTCTCCCTTTTGACTTATCACTATTATTTTGCTTTTATGCATGACCTTGGTTGTCGAATTTATCTCCCCTCGATTCAATATTTTGTTGTTCCTAGGATTGTTGTGGTTCTAATTAATTAATTTAATTTATTATTTAATTTCAAACCAAAAGTAAATTTATTAAATTTGTATCTATTGTTTAAATTTACTTGCTTAAGTTAAATTTTTAAAAAGTAAACATAATTTAAGTTTAATGAAAGGCTTAAAAGGACATTTTAATACTTCAAAAGTAAACAAGAGTTATCTCTCTTCAATTTTTCTTCTCTTTCTCCTAAATCAAACAACACATCAAATTTACTTTATTTCTCACATCTTTATCTTTTTGCACACTCTTTCACACATCTTTCTCTCTTCTCAATTTCACTTCACATACAATCACACCCTTAAACTCCTCTATCTAGTTTCTTCCACGATAATTCCAATCTATCTTGTCTTTCAATATTACTTGTGGCGTGTTTTCTTCTAAATAATTGACATTCTTGAAGAAAGTCACAAGTTAAAGTTTTTTGACATCTTAATTGAATTCTCATTGTTGTCCCATAGTTTCTCATTTCTTCTTCGCCATATGCACCAAAATTGTATGACAGACTCATTAACATTCTGAAGTGATATGACAAACAAGAGTTTAAAGAAATAATCATTAACACAATTTGAGGCTACAATTACTTCAACATGCATACCCCAAACTCCAGTTTTTCTTCAAACTGCTTTTGTGTGCCCGCATTTGAAGAACAAGTGTCATTTTGTTTTGTCATCTGAGTCACAACAAGGATAAATACTAGCGCAACTAACTTGTTTGTGTTGAAGATTCACTTTAGTAGTAAGACAACCTCTAGCAATCTGTCACACTAACAACTTAATATCACGTGAAACCTTCAAGTTTCATATGATCATCCAATTTCCTTCTTTGCGTAAATAAGTATTATCTTTTAGTTCCTCTATGACACAATGTACATTGATTTAAATTTAAACACTTTATCCCTACTCTTGCACCATATTAGTTTATCCTCATTATCCACACCATGTAATGGTATATTCATGACACACACAGTCTCTTGATCAATGAATAATCCATCCACCAAATTAGCATCCCAACGACGGTTAGTATGGTCAATGAGGTCGACAAGAGGAAAATGATTTGTACCTAGAATAACATGGGATTGTATGTAAGTGTTGAAATTCAATTATGAGTGGTTAGTCCCACATTGATTAGGAATGGAGGTTATATTGGATATATAAGGAGAATGACCCATAATCCTAATACCTTAAGGTTTTGGGTTGAGATGTGATGTCTAAGTCTCCTATAAATCCTTGTTTAGCTCATTCTGAATGTTGTGCTCCCCTGAACTCCCCCAACAAGTGGTATCAGAGTTTGGTTTGGCTTGATGGGGGAGCAAAAAGACTTGGATCAATTGGATCAAATCTAGTGGTGGACCTAAAAGGACTCGGATCAAGTCTAGGGGTAAAGAAAAAGGACTTTGATCAAGTGGATCAAGTCTAGTGGTGGGAACTCATAATTGAAGGGAATATTGTTGGAATTCAATTATGAGTGGTTAATCCCACCACAACTAGAAAACAAGGTTTTTGTGAGGGCCAAAAGCCCTCACAAAGGGGAAGAAGCAGCCACAAAGTGGGATTTTGTGAGGGCTTTTGGCAGCCACAAATAAGCTGGTCACAAAGTTTTGTGACGGCTTTTGCAGCCACAAAATGCTGCATTTGTGAGGATATTTGCGGCCACAAAAAGCTGCCTTTGTGAGGGCATAGACCGCCACAAAGGACATGCAGACTTTTTTAGATTGAAACTTTGTGAGAGTCCAGGCCGCCACAAACTCCCTCCTTTGTGAGGGCTTAAATCGCCACAAACACCATACTGATTAAAAATATATATATTTTGTCAGGGCTTAGGGCGCCACAAAATATTACGTATTTAAAAAATTAATATTTAAATTCAAATTAATAGTTTATTTTAATGTTATATATAATAAATTAATATAAATATAATATTAAAATTTAAATTTAAATTATAATTAAATTAAAAATTAAATTTAATTTAAAATATAATATAATTATAAATTAAATTTAATATATAATAAACTAATCTTAATATAATTAAAAATTTAAAATAAAATATTTAAATTAAAAATAAAGATTAATAATTAAATTAAAGATTAATTTAAATAATAAAATATTTAAATTAATAATAAAATATTTAAATTATTAATAATAAAATATTTAAATAATTAAATATTTAAATTAATAATTATAATTATAATTAAAGATTAATTTAAATTATAAATAAATTAAAATTAAAATTAAATTTAAATTTAAATAAAATTAAAATAAATATTATACATAAAAATATAATATTAATAGTAATTAAAGCTAGCAATTACCACAAAATCAAATAAAACATGATTCCAAAATTAACAAATAATGTCTTACAAACCCAAAATTAAACACACAATAATTAACTAGGACAACATAATTAATATATATGTGCTCATACAACCCAAAAATAAATTATGAAATTCTTCAAATCAACATCGACATAAATCCAGTAGTTAGACATAAATCCGTCTGCATACAAATGCACTCTTATTTCATCTTTACTTTTAAACTGTCTACATCGACATAAACAACATGGACATCTCATTCCCCCTTCATCTTCGATAATTTTTTGCACTCTCGCAAAATTGAGAAAGTCTTCAATCTTGTTAGCAAAACGTTGTTTAAGACCCTTTCTT
This sequence comes from Cicer judaicum, assembly GCA_037974835.1. Lineage (NCBI taxonomy): Eukaryota > Viridiplantae > Streptophyta > Magnoliopsida > Fabales > Fabaceae > Cicer > Cicer judaicum. Next base: position 1,956,977 of record JBBPBS010001045.1, read on the forward strand.
CCAGAAAAATTCCTATCGTACATCCAACTACGATCTAAATCCATATATATATATATATATATATATATATATATATATTAATTGTTTTATTTTTCAAAAGCATTATATATAAATTTTGACATATTTATATGTCAATTAGGGGAGCATGCATTTGTACACAATATAATAAATTATTATCAATACAATAATTATATATATAAACCAAAATTATATTTTAAATTATATTTTTTTAATAATCAAGACTAACAAAAAATAAACATTATATGTATATATCAATATATACTTACAACAAAAAATAATAATTAATATCATCAATTTTAATAATATTTTTTAAAATCAATAAATTTGGCATATATGTCAATTAGGGGATTATATATTAATTAATTTGTAAACAATATAATAAATTATTAATTAAGACTATATCATTATACAAACCTATATAAAATTTTAAATGATGTTTTTTTAATAATCAAGACTTATTTATAACAAAAAATAATAATATCATCAATTTTAATAATGTTTTTTTAAATAATAATTATATTAAAATCAATATATTTAATTTTAACCGTGTTGAAACTTTTATTTATCATATATTATGTAAACAACATCATTTCTATTTTTTTAAAAATAAATTTATAAAACTAATCTAAATATATATATTACTAATCTATATTTTAAAAAATATATATATATTTACTAATCTAAATTTAAAATATATAAAATACTAACTTGATGCCAAGTAGCGTCTGACTTGAAGCTTTCACTCACGTATGATGCTTGCAAGTCTTCGAAATAATTAACCACTGTAAAAAAAAATTCAATAATATTAATTACTTATATTAAATTAAAAAATAAAATTATAAAACTACATATATAATATAATTTATACTTACCAAAATTAAATCTAGCTTGATGAAATATGTTGTGTAGAAAGAAGGTGGAGAAAATAGTTAGAAGGAGGTTTTAGAGAGAAATTGGATGTGAAAAAATGGAGGAGTGGAGAAATATATATAGGGTATGTTTGACCCTTTGTGGCGGCCAAAGCAGCCACAGTGGCCATACAAGGAATTTGTGGCGGCCTGGACGGCCAGAAAAGTTAAGTTCCTTTGTGGCGGCCTTTGCAACCACAAATGCCACGTACGCTTTCCTTTGTGGCGGCCTATGCAACCACAAATGCACTGGTTATGTCAGTCCTTTGTGACGGATTTGGCCCTCACAAAATTGATTTTTTGTGGCTGCCTAATTCCTCACAAAATCACAACGTTGTGATTTTGTGAGGGCTTAGGCAGCCACAAAATCCAGTTAAATGTTTAAAAATTTGTGAGGTCTTTTTCAGCCACAAATAAAGATCAATTTCAATTTTGGCATTTGTGAGGGCTTTTTCTGTCACTAATTTGTGAGGGTTTTATTCGGCTACAAAATATTTATAAAGTTGGTCGCCAAATAGTGTTTTTCTTGTAGTGCACATTGACTAGAAATGGAGGCTATATTAGATATATAAGGAGAATGACCCATAATCCTAATGCCTTAAGATTTTGGGTTGAGATGTGGTGTTTAAGTCTCTTATAAATCCTTGTTTATCGCATTCTGAATGTCGGGCTCCCCGAAAATCCCCAACAGTAAGGGATAATGTTAAAAGATCTCTCTACACCTTAATGTTACGACTATTTCATGATTTTCTATTTAGCTCCCAATTTAACCACCATCTAGGAAGAATGAATGTTATTTCATACATAGTTAGGATTATGGTCTAAGTGAGCCCCATGAAGTCACTATTTGGATAATATTTGACGTTGAAGACACGAGTTACGATAGCATCTTGGTTGGTTGAAAGTTTCTAACCTTACTTCCTTAGCACGAATATGTTGAACCCATAAAAATGTCTAAATATCATCCTCACGTACATCTTCCTCATTGTTTTTATGTGCATGTGTTTGGCTTACATATTTTTTATTTTATTTTAAGGTCGTGTTTGGAGTTTATGCTCAACATTGATTTGATGTTATCTCTCCTTTTATTGGGTTTGAAAGGTTTGAATTTTATGTAATTTTCTAGGATGATGAAGATAATAATGTAAGCGATGAAGATGATAAATTTATTTATTTTTATTTTAAAAATGTGAGAATGAATTTATTGATACACAGAGAAGTTCTTAAGAAGAAGAATTATTTTAGGGATTTTTCATTTTTCTAAATTTAAAATGTTATGAATTTGATATTTATAGATTTGAATATCATAAGTTTGATATATTTCTGGGATTTTAAATTGAATGAGATCATAAATTTATATGTTTATGAGTTTAAAGATGAGTGAGATGAAAAAAATGACAAAACATAGTATTTTTGTGTGGAAATAAACAAAAAAATATATCAACTTGACTAACAAAAGTATAATTAAGGAACTAAAACAAAACAAAAAATAATTAAGGAATTTAAGTAAAATTATAAAATAAGTTAGGGAGTAAAAGACTAATGTAACCTAAATTATATATTTTGATTTAAATATTATTCTTAAGTGAAGATGGATTGTTTGGAAAGGAAGAGAAAGGAACAAAAATTCACTCTTCCTCCCTTCTATTTTCACTTGCGAAAACTTCCCCTACAACATTTTGAGTTTATTACAACATTTTAAGTTTACTATAACGTTTGTATCTTTTATAGTTAAAAAACCAATTTCGTGTGATACGAAAGACATTAATTTTTAATTTTTGTTGCGATAATACACTAAATTTTAGAGTCTGTTTACCATCGGATAAAAATGTTCTCGTAGATACTAACAAGCACGATTTTATATAAATTCACTTAAGGAACACATTAGAACCACTCTCGTTGAAATTGTCTTTTTTATGAAAAAATTGTAGTAGAAAATCTTCTTATTTCTCCTAATGACTGAAATCAAATGTCCAGATTTTGAAAAATGTTTCTACATTTTTCTTTCATGAACTTAATATCATCTTGTGTGATCTTGTTTAGTGTTTATGTTTGAAAAGAAATAAAAAATAAAAAAATAATAAAAACTTCTTCCTTTCCTATGTTCTTGGTCTGAGGGTTTTGATGGTGGTGATGAGTTGTTTTCACAATTTCTTACTCATGAAGTTATTGGTATATATGTGCATTTTGATGATAGCTTTCATTTTGCTCATTAATGTCCTAAAAATCTTCATTGTTAGTAAAATTTGGTTGTCAAACCTATTTTTTTTATATTTTACACTCGTCTAATATTTTTAAATAAAATAAAAATAAAAATAATAGTGGTTAAATCAGTACATTTTAATTAAATTTTTAATAAAATAAAATTATCTCTTTATTTATAATTAAGGAGAATCTTATTCAACGATATCATATACTCAAACAAATTTTTTTATTAATAAGTACAGTGTTTTTTTACACCATCAATTATTTGATTTTTTTTATAACTATTTATAAAATTATTCATATAATTGATTTTGATTTAACGACGGCGTAAATTTGTTTACACTATTAATGTATAAAAAATAGATTTTGGTCATATATTCACAACAAGTTGAAAAATCTAATAAGTTAAATTTTATAACAATATTTAGTATTTTTAATATAATAACTAATATTACTTAAATAAAAAAATTATCCATAAACTAACAAAAAAGAATATGTTGACGTGATCATTTTTCCCAAATTATTAATTATTGGGTCTTTTGTTGAGTATATGTTGCAAATTTTGAATAACAAAGTGATGAAGGTTTTGTGCAAATTTTGAATAAGTAGACGATAAAATTAATAATGATGAAGGTTGCACAAATAAATTTTAAGTGTGTGTATCACACAGAGTTTTATGTTGGATTCGCCCCATCAATTTATATATATTAGATGCAAACGTGTTAACTGACAAATATATTTCAAGATACATTGAAATCCTTAACATAAATTGCACATTCGCAATCAAACATATTGATCATAAATGATATTTTACATAATAAAATTTTCTCAATTACTCTCATATATTAAATAAAATAAAAATTGACAAATTCTTTTAATAGAACTTTGACTCATATAAATATAACTGTTATATTCTTTTTCTATTTTTAAAATATCTCTATTTAAAGATAAACTAATATCACTTAATGAAAAAAAAAACAATTTTTAGTTTCTGCAATATTCAAAATAAAACAATTCATACTACTAACTTTAATTGAATGACAAGATATAATGCTTGGAATGCTGACCAAAGCATACAATTCTTTCCTTCATGGATTGTTGGTCTCTGCTTTCTACCACATGGTGCAACAACCAAACCATATAAATTTTCCTTTTAGAAACTAAATCGTAATATATATATATATATATATATATATATATATATATATATATATATATATATATATATATATATAACCTTCTAAATATTATTTTGGCAAATATCTCACACTCGTGACACTTCATTAAAACATCCACATCATTAAAATTGGAGGAGGACTAAAAAAGTTTCATAAAATATATAATAAAGAAATTAGAAATCCAAATTTTGAAATGAAGATATCAAAGTTAAACTTTTCTTAAAATTAAAAATATATTTAAATCATAATGAAATAGAACCAAGTAAAACTTTGAACAAGAGATACAATTTGTAGTTTTCTTTTTTTTTTTGGTAAAAAAATTCTAGTTTCTTCCTTATCATTTAAAGATATGTTTTTAGGATAAACAATTGAAGTTTAAAAATTGTATCAACCGTTTTTTCCCTTTCCATGAATTAAGTTAAATATTATTTTTTTATATATAAATATCGAGTGTTGCATTTTCTATTTTTTTCCCTTTATTCTTTGTCCCCTTTTGCATTTTAACTCCAATTGTTTTTCCAAATTTCAAACAAAGGTAACATCAGTTTCGAACATACATGATCATGCATTTTTTGCATTGTATTAGATTTTTTTAAAACGGCTTCACAAATGCTTATGGGTTGCTCTAACAAATAGTTTCACAAATAACTCTATATTTTCATTTGTCATTTCTCATAATATTGCATTTGTAATGAGAATTTTATTTAACTCTAAATACTATGAGTCTTTTCTAAAGTGCAGAACATTTCTTTAACAATTCTTATTTCTAAATATTATAATTACTGCAATTTTATATTTTTAAATATGTTAAAATATATATTTCAAGTCAATTTTGTATCTGATTTAACAACAAATAATTTAATAAACATGTAATTTTTTATCGTGTTTCTTGAGCCGAATTTCAAGTTAAGTCAGTTCACGGTATTCAACTTAAATATCACAAATTTAGTTCATTAAATTATTTTTTAATAGAGTTGCTAAGTTGATTATTTGAATAACTTAATAGATAATATTTTAATGCGGTCTACACCATTAACATAATAAAAATATTTGTTAACTCGAATGTGCTCATAACCGAGTTAAAATAATTATTTTTAATAAATTTCTCATTTTATGTCATTGCCCTTTGCATATCATATTTTGTACCAAATTTCAAATCAAAATTTTTTACTTGCAACCACAATATAATATAGTTATCTAATAACCAAAATATATAGTATCGTCCAATTAAAAATTCATATAAAATATAGAGTATATAATAATTCATTAACAAAGTTACAAAATCACAATGTAGTGAAACAATATTCAATACACATTTAAACATTGTTGTTTTCTTCAATTAGTTTTAAAATGAAATTCACACATTGTTCTTGAACTTTTTTAAGTTGATTCAGATGAAATGGTCTAAAATCATCAAATATATGAATAAATATTAAAAAAAAGATTAGAATATCATACGAACATAAAAAAAATACAATCAACAAATACATCTTGTAAAAAGTTATATGTGCTACGTACTTGTGTCCAGGAATCAACAATATCAATTGTTATTATATTCAACATATGTATCATGACATAGTAGTCACACTCATGATTTGAAGTTTGTCTTTGAATTTAAAATTGAATATCACAAAAAAATATTATAAACATAAAATTGTTATTATACTATAAATGAATTATTTATTTGTAAGCAAGTCGCTATATGAAAACTACATGTTAACTTCGGTTTAACTCTCAAACTTTGCAATTCGTAATAACCTTAAAAAGCTTTACAATAGAAAAATATTTATTAAAATTATGTTATAAAATTTATCACAAAATTTATGAGCAATAAATAATTAAATACTTAAAAACCGACAATGTGATATGTTTTTTCATCTAACTTTCCTTTCCAATAAACATAGAAAGACTACATTAAACTTCTTAGCACTAATAATAAGCAATTGTTAATGGCAACTACATATACCACAACAAACAATTAAATATATGTTATATTCAATTCTCTTTGTTATGAGCGATTAACTGTAATTGATAAATACTCACTCTATGAGATAAGGTGTTAGGTAACAAAAATATTTTTCCCTTGTACAACTTATTTTGAATGTTGACTTGAACATTAGTTGAATCATTTTTGCTAGGAACGAAACTTGGATTAATAAATTTGTACAGTTCACTCTTTACCAAGTCAATACAAGGACAATGTAGATACCTAAGATACCATAATTTTCATTATAAATGAAATTCAAAATTTAGCAAAATTTACAAATAAAATATATTTAAGTTGGCCAAACTTGTAACATGGTGATGCATAATTATTTTTCACCCATACAAAATTGCATAATATCTTTCAATGGAAGGGAAAAATAGTTCCATCATATTCCAACTTCAAGTTTAAGGCTTTGACATATTCATTGCCATTACCATCAATTGTTCAACATAATTTAGTTGAAAGTTTTGTCTTTTGGATGGAACGTCATCTTTCTTTGATACCTCAATATCTTAAATCATTAAAATAATATATTAGTCAACATATTTAAAAGAACTCAAGTGTAAATGGAGAAATACATGTGTAATGATAACCTTATTAAAAAAAAGTCGCAAAAGTCTTTTCAGCCATTGAATAAAATTGTTGGGGGTTTGACTAACTGTTGTCACCTCATCAGTGAACATACGTACTTGAGCATTTGAATCTAGCACCTTGGTAACCACAACCATCACAATATCATTATTTAGAAGTTGATTATGTATAATGGGTCATAAGTTGTACATATCAGCATATGGCCACAATGTGAGTATACCTATCATTATATAATTCACAATGTTTTGGGATATCATACTCGTCGTCTAGTATAGGTGGCACACCAGAATAACTACCTTTTATGCTTGCATGTAAAGGGGTATTAGGAGAACAAATTGAGCATTTCTTATATTGTTGAGAGAAAGTCGTAAATGATATATCTTGCATCACTTCTCTAATCATTTTAGTAAGCTTTGCTTTTATGGTTTCTAATTGGTCGCTACTCATAAAAGGTGGGGTAGAGGATGAACGAGAATGCGATCTAAAGTATTGTCGAATCCCCACACCTCTACCAATCACTAGAACACGACTAGGGAGCTCAGGTCACCTAATGGCTTCCGTCAAGATATCTTGACATCCTTTTGGAACAAAGGTTCCTTGAGATGTTTGTTCAACAAGAGAATTCTACAACATACAATTAAAATATATATATATATATATATTATACTTATTATACATCAATTGTGTAATTATGAAATTAGAATTACATATTTACTTACAATTTTTCAACAATGAGACTTGTTTCTTCTGATGTTTACTCTCTTAATAGTTTTTGTTGAACTATCTTCCACCTGTCATGACGTGATGGTAAAGATGGAGGTTGAACTTCTGAATCTACAGCTGATTCTTGTATTTGTTTTAATTTATCTTGCATCATCCTCTTGTCTAGCAATGCATATCCCCACGAGACAATTTGTGGGATACTTATTAAAAGATTGAATCATTTGCGCCTTCTTTATTTTCTCATATTGTAAATAACACACCAATTAAAAATAGTATTAAAAAAATTGATCGAGCAGTCAAATCATAAATGCAACTAACCTGAAAGGAATGATCCTATCAATTCTTAATGAATGTTTGCCATATTTCTTCGACAATAAAACGAAATATATCAACAAGAGATTAGTGACTCATGTCCCCACTATTTAAATATCTCTTTGTTGGTGTAGCTTTAAATGTCCTCCAACACTCACCCATATATTGAAAACATTTATTTTTATTAAATTCATTATTAGGAACTTTCTATATACAACAAATAGAAGAGTTATTGTATAATAGTACTATAGTTAAGTACAATGGTAACAAAAATAATAAAAAATAAAAATTACATCGGTCTTTGTGTACTTCATCCCATTCATTGGCCAAAATATTGACTTTGTCTTTAGCAAGGGAAGCCATATGACCAATGAGAGCTAATGGATCACCTATGTGTCTTTGTTTAAAAAACATATAACTGATGGATCACCCATGTGTCTTTGTTTAAAAAACCTTTAATTGTATTTGTTGTGTGAAATATGTAACACGATCTTTGCATCCCCTCTATCCACCTAGTGGAAATAGTGAGTTTTTTCCTTTCGTGGGATTCGAGCCCGATACCTGGGGGATAAGTATCACATCCACACAGTCCCACTACCAATTGAGCCAACAAAAACTCACTATTTCCACTAGGTGGTTAGGGGGAGTGAGAAGATCGTGAGTTAGCACCGTCAGTAATGATAAGAGTCGGGATGTTACAAAAGGAGTCTAATAAATATCTCGTTGTGAATCTAGACTTTCATTAGGTCCATGAATGATTTTACTTTGGAGAACCACTAACCACCTTTTGTTAGAAGGATCACTAACATAAAACACTTGTCTTTCTTGGGATGCCATCTTTCATGGGATGCCATAAGATCCACCAATGTAAAACCAAATTCATCAATTTTAACACCATTGTTTATATCAATGCATTTACTTTTTAAAATACGGAAAAAGTCTCTTATTTATCATTACACAAACTATCATACACATGTGTATATTGAAAAGACTCTTGTCAATATCAAGAATCATGTCATCTAGTCGATTGTGTATATCTTCACAAACTTCTTTATCCAATACATTTTTCATGTTTAACGAATCATTATATCTATTTTGTATAACTTTGGAAAATCCAAGAACAAATAAGATGATTTCTTATTTCTTCAAAATATAGCAGATTTCCATATAAACATTTAACACAAGGAGAATGAAACTTTCCTTCATTTTTAGGAAGTTTTTATAAAGCAAATAGTAAAAACCCCGCCACCCCTTTCTGATACTCTTCACTCAAACGATTAGAAGTCATCCAAATACGACCTATAACTACTTCTGTTTAAAATAAATAGCTGTAAAGATTAAGTTAAAGAACTAAAATTATAATTTTCCTTCAAACTTATACCAGTGTACACAACATTTTTTGGTCTTTCAAAAAAAAAAAATTAACCCTTAACATAAAATCTCCCAAACCACCATAACTAGGAATGAACGGTTCTTAATTACAAGGATATATAGGCCGAATCTCTTATGAAACAAATACACATAAATAGTTGTAGAGAAAGGCTTACGCAAACTTATTTAGACTTACGACAAGCATATATATGCTTTAATCATGACATAAACATATTTAAACCCACCAAAATAACTTATAACAGGTCACTTTTAAAATATAGCTTAAGAGTGAGCACTCGATTAAACTCCCTAGTAGAGATCAAGAGTTGAATTATAAGAGGAGTAGCCACTAAAAACTGATTAAGAGAGATTAATTTTAACAATTGTTAGTACACTAGCATTCTAAAACAAATACACATAAATAGTTGTAGAGAAAGGCTTACGCAAACTTATTTAGACTTACGACAAGCATATATATGCTTTAATCATGACATAAACATATTTAAACCCACCAAAATAACTTATAACAGGTCACTTTTAAAATATAGCTTAAGAGTGAGCACTCGATTAAACTCCTTAGTAGAGATCATGAGTTGAATTATAAGAGGAGTAGCCACTAAAAACTGATTAAGAGAGATTAATTTTAACAATTGTTAGTACACTAGCATTCTAAAACCACTTTTTCAAACTTATATCAGTTTTTCTTTTTATTATCCTTATTATATTCTCTTGTAGTCCACTATTTTCATATACATTCTTGGTTATAAGTTTCATATTGGACACGGTAGAAATTCTAGTTTGTTGTAAAGATAGAAAGAAAGAAAAAATGAATCTTCTTACACATAAACTCCATTCAAATTTACTTCTAAATTTTCATCTATTTCTATTTCAACTTTACAATTTTTGTATTCTTATCCCAAATCTATGAACTATTAGACAAAGTACTAGCATAATTTATAAGAAATGAATTGCCAACTAGATACAGTAAAATGTATCAACTCCAACAACAATATAAAACACTATAACATATATTTTGTATCAGTGTATGAGAATTTATTGCATAAGTTATGAATTTAATAATAAAAAATATATAAAGATATATATTCAAGTAACTTATTAAATACTTCATATGAAATTGGAGATTTTTTAAAATGTGGTGCTTGATATACTGACATTCAATTAGTCCAGCAAAAAGGAATGCATATTAAAAGGAGTGTGATGACCTAATAAGTCAAGAGTTGTCACTACCATTTGATCCTCTACAAAATTGATCAAGAATATATGAATGTTGGTATTAGTTTTTTAGGCACATTTTTTGTGGAATAATAAACTTTTTGGCTATGTAAACTTATGACATTGTGGAGAACTTCCCTAATAACTTATACATATGTACAATTATGACCCATAATGTTATAACTCAAACATGTGGGATCTGCTTTTGAGCCAAAGGAATAAAACGACATGACATTGATGTCAATAGTTGATGACTCTTCATCATATGCATAATTTTTATTGATTTTAGTCTTATTTATCTTTAACCATTAGTTAATTTAATGAGTTATTTGATATATTTTGTTGATTTTAGTTCTTTGATGTAATGAAATGTTTATGTTCTTATTTATTTAATTAAGTAGAGATTCTTCGTAGTTTTGCGTTGTTACTTTGTTTTAGTTCAGTGCTGAATTTTGGTGAGAAATCAACATGAACTATGTAGAGTATTTCAGCCATATCTGGAGTTGTAGATGTCCAATTGAAGTCAAACCAAGTGAAAATGAAAGCTAAGATCCATAGCTACAACTTTCATGAAGACACCGGAACCAAATTTAGATTCTAAAGAGAAGTAAAATACAAAATACGTTGACATCATATGTTGTGCGCCTGAAGCGCGCCAGCTGCGCCTGAGGCGCATTTCTAGCCTTTCAGCATTGTTCATGCGCGCTCGGGGCGCAAATCCTGCACTTGGGGCGCGGGACGTGCATCAGCATTCATAAAAATGCAATTTTTTACTGTTTAGGGATTTTTTGACTATTGGGAAGTGGGGAGACTTGTGCCTTAACATAAAAACTCAAAGACAGTCGTTTCTAATGCCATTGGAGCAGTTTTATCAAGAATCATTCTTGTAATTCTTCTTTAATCCTTATCTTTTGTATCTTTGTCATGAGTAACTAAACCCTATCTGTTAGGGATGAGTGTAACTAGATGAAACCCTAATTTTTCTAATTTGATTTCTAGTTATATGAATGAGTTTATTGAATTATTTTTCTCATCTATGTGCTTAATGCTTTTTATTGCTTGATCAACATTAAAATAATCTACGATTTGTATTTTGAAACGGAAGTGGACTTTACGAATGCTTGAGATGACAAATTCATGAATTTGTAGTCTATGGATAGATACAGGTCATGAAACCAATTAAATTAGTTGCAAAGGCAATAGTTTACAAGAGAATTCTTGTACAGTGATGCTTAATTCTAATCTTAAATCTACTAAGGAATTAGGGGTTACTTTGGAATTAAATGTTATGTCGCTAAGACATTAGGGCAAGGATAATAAAGAGAATTCAGTAATAATTCAATAAAGGAATTCAGTAACTATGATCAAATTAGGCACCAAGGTTGGATTTGAAGTGAAACTCATCCCTGATATTTTTCTCATTATAAAAGATCAATTTACTACTGTTGTTAATTTCAAATATTATATCAATCAATTTGGTAACTTTTTGTTCAATTTCAGTAAGCAAATATAATTCGATGGTAAAACACAATATTTGAGTTCGACACTCGGTACTACCGTTTTATTATTACTTGCAACGATTCAGTACATTTGCTGAAATGCTATCAATAGTACAAGAATTAAAGACAAAGGTAATACATTGACCTTTCGCCATCTAACAAGTAGAAATTGAAGGTGCAAACACGAAAAAGAGGGTTGAATTGTGTTGACTAAGTTAATAACTTTTTCATTATTTGATTAAACTGGTCCAGACTTGATGATTTAATTTGAGTAGAAGCAATAACAAAACTGTGCAGAAATAAAATGGCACACGAAATTTATCCTGATTCAAAACTAACATGGCTACATCTAGTCCCTTCACTCAGAAGGATTTAATCCACTAATTCAATAACTTGAATTACAAAACATTTGATCCTCCAAGACAGTTTTCTCAAACAACTTGACAACCCTAGACTTTTGAAGAACACATACACCTTGACTTTACCAACCAAGTCTTCTTCATACAATCTGACAATCCCAGTCCCAGATTGTTGAAGACACACTAACACCACTATCGGTTTAAATACAAAGGTTTGAAACTTGAGTAGTTGCTTATAACAAGTTAATTATAACAATGACTATCACACTATAAGGAAAAAACTTAGAAAATATTTATCATTCGAACAAGTATTTTTATCTTTGAACTCTAAGATGAATTTGAAATTTTGACCTTGAGTTCTTCTACTACTTTTTTTTTTTTTAATTTTTCAATGATTTTTTTTCCGGATAAAATTATTACTTCAATTTAGTCCTTGTTTAATTATAAATTGTATCTTCATTTCTAGTTTGGTCAACAGTGATCTTATTTAAAAATAATTATGAACAAAATGATTTTTTATAATACGTTCTTTAGCCAATTCTTTATTTCTAAATCCAATATGAGTAGTTCTTTTAGATTGAATATGTTCGTATTTTGTTCAGATTGAGTTTGTAAAATTCTTCAGATTGATACTTTTCGCATTTTTTGAAGATTGCTTTTGCAAATTCTTCACATGAAACTTCCCTCCTATTAATTACTTTGATATGGGCAGGAACATAATATTGGACCGGTTCTTAAACTTTCACAAGTAGGAATATGAATAAGTATAATTTGAATGTGCAAACACGAGAATGCGTTGTTGAATTGTGGTTGACTATGTTGAAAACTTTTTCATTATTTCATTAAATTGGTTTAGACTTGATGATTTACTTAGAGTAGAAGCAACAACAAAACTAAGGAGTGTAGGAATAAAGTGACAGAAGTAATTTGTCTTGGTTCGCCACTAACTTGACTACATCTAATCTTTTCACTTAAATGATTTAATCTACTAACTCAACAACTTAAATTACAAATCATCTAACTCTCTAAGTCAGTCTTCTCAAACATCCTAACAACCTCAAACTTTTGACGAACACACATGTTGACTCTATCAGCCAAGTCTTGTCCACACAATCTAACAACCCATATTCTTGAAGACAGACTAACATCATTATCGGGTTTGAATACAAAGGTTTAGAACTTGAGTAGCTGATTATAACAATGACTATCACACTCTAAGAAAAATACTTAGAAAACGTTTCTCATTCGAACAAGTGTTTCTCTCTTTAAACTCTAAGATGATTTTGGAATTTTGAACTTGAGTTCTTCTACTTTTTTATGATTTTTCAATGATCTTCTTCTTCAACCTTGAGTATATATTTATAGATGAAATTAGGTCTTCAATTTTGTCATTGTTTAGTTCTAAATTGTATCTTAATTCATAATTTAGTCAACAATGATCTTATTCAAAAATAATTTTTAACATATTTTTTTATGATACATTCTTTAGCCAATTATTTAATTTTGAATCCAATATGAGTAGTTTTCTAGATTGATTCTGCTTGTATTCTGTTCAACTTGAATTTGTAAATTCTTCAGATTGATTCTGTTTGTATTTCGTTCAGATTTAATTTGTACATTTTTCAAATTGACATTGTTCATATTGAGTTTGTAAATTTTTCATATTGATTCTATACGTGCTTTTTGTTGTCAAAATATGAATCATATCTATGCAAATAATAAATGTATCTTGTTGTGAATGTTTCTTCTTGTAAACAATTGTGGTGCATTCAAGTAAAATATGAATTTCATTCAAGTAAATAAGAGCCCTCAAATACACATCGCATCATGCAATCTTGACATAAATTAATTCACAATAATTCTTTAGGTTTCTAAATCATATTTTAATTCTCATTGTTACTATTCATTTGTTATTAATTAATTATTATTATTCCATAAGATTCCACCGTACGTAACAAGCCCCACATGAATATACGAAAATTACGACATTTTCATTTAACTCATGTTATATTATACTCATAAAGTTGAACCTCCTCTCATCCCTTACTTCGATCGAAGATTTCACCAAACAAATCAAATCCGCTAATGTGTCACATCTTCATTAATCCGCCAAGATAATAAAATCACACAACAAATAAAATACAAATAACTTATCTACTATAAATAAATAAATTTTATACTATTAATATATCCAAAAATATTTTAATAGCATAGATACCTATAAATATATTAACATAAATCGTGTATCTTAGTTTAATTTTTAAAACAAATAGAATGTTCAAAAAATATAGCATATACATGATATTAACTTGAAATAGAAAAAATGCTGTCCATAATTGATACTGATCAATTACGTTTTACCTTTTATGAGATAGAAAGTATATTTGCATATCAATATATAAAAGAGAATTCAAAAGCATGTTACATATAAATATATAAAAGAGAATTTAAAAGCATGTCAATCAGATTATATTAAATAAGAACTTAATATCAATTGATCTAGATATCAATTGAATTTATCAGATTAAATTCACTTTAGCGTAATAATTCTATTATTTGTAAAAAACACAGAATAATTTTGTCACTTTAGAGGCAAAGTTTACAAATTCAGTTAAAAACATATTATTTTTCGATTTAAATATAGTTTTGATCCTCACAATTATAACCATTTTTATTTTAGTTCTCGTAATTATTTTTTTATTTATATCCCTATAAATATAGTTTTATTTTTAAAATAGTTATATAAAATATAACTTTTTTTAACTTAAAAATAAATCACCAATATAATTAAATTATAACCTTTTTAAATTTAAAATTAACTCCAAATATTTGATTCTTCTTTCCTAAAAAAATCTAAAATTAACAACTTCAAAATGATTTCTTTTAAAATTGTTGGTTCAAGTTTAGAGCATCAATACTGACAGATTAATTGCAAGAAAGCAATATTTATTATATTATCAAAGAAAGCGAAGATATTAAGATAATATCAATGGGTTCTTTTGAAATTGTTGGTTCAACAATTTTTTAGTTTTTACCTTATGTTATAATTGTTTCAAGGTGAAACTTTGAGGATTTATCGGTTGACCTGATTTTTCAATTCGTTGACCAGATTCTTGGTGAAATTGGAACTACTGGAAATCGAATTGGGAAGGTTAGTTGGGATTGAAAAATGCTATGATGTGATTATTGATGAATCGGAATTCAATTCATTGATAACAAAACAATCGGTTCATCGTTTTGAACTAATTCTCAATCGCTAGCTTCAAAAAAATGAAACATTTGAGAAGAAGAATGAAAATTTGAGATTAATTATAGGTTTTTTTAAGGAAGAAGAATGAAATATGTGAAGTTAATTTAAGGTTAAAAAATATTATATAATTTAGTTATATTAGGGATTTATTTTTAGGTAAAAAAAGGTTATGTTTTAATTATATTTATATTAAACGGTGTTAAAGTTTTTGTAACGGAAGTTAGATAGAAAGACTATTATAAAATGAAAATATATTTGCAGAGATGTGAACTAAAAAAAAAACTACGAAGACCAAAATAAAAAATTGATTATAATTGCAAGGACCACATACATATCTAAATCTTACTTTTATCTTTTATTATTAAAATTAAAAGAATATTTATTATTTTAATCATGATTGTGAAATATCAAATAAATAGATGATCGAAAATAAAACTCAAATAATTTAAGAATGATGAAAAAAAGGAGGAGGTAGCAAAATTGTAAATAACCATCGAGTTTAATCATATATATAAGCCAATTCGTGAATTAATTACTCGCCAAACAGTAAGTCCGAAATAGTCTGACGTAGTAATACTTTAGACGATTTAGATATTATAATTATTACTATTATTATTTATTTTGTATATAAGGAAAAACAAACAAAATATTTTTATTATTAATAATTTAAATAAATTATTAAGACGAACAAAAATTATCACTTATATCAAACTCACGTAACAATAATAATGCATTAACATATTACTAAAATAAAACAATAAAAAATTGAGGTGTTGCAATGATTTCTAAATTGAGAAATAAATTTATAAAAATAAAAATGTTGGATTTTTGATAGAAGAGGAGTATAAATGATGATTTGAATTTTCACTTGTAAGGTTTGAGATGTCTCGGAAGACAATCCTTCATGCATGACATAAAAAAATTAAAATAAAGTCACATTTCTTTTTAGGATGCTTCAAATATTTATCTGGAGGAGTGGTAAGTGATGATGGTCTGTGTTCGTGGTCGTTGTTGGCGGTGGTCAAGAATGGTGGTGGAAAATGGATGGTCGAAGATAGTTGATGGTGGGTGGTCGATGGAAGCGTTGGTTGAAGGTGGTGGTGGCACTGGAGGGTAGGTCGACAATGGTGGTGGTCGAAGGTGGATGGTTAGCGGAGGTAGGGGTTAGGGATGGTGTTTGGTGGTGGTGGTTGGAGGTAATGGTGGTCGTTGATAGCATAAGTTGTCGCTTGTGGTGGCAATGATCAAAGATAGTGGTCAATAGTTGTTGGAGCGGTGATTATGTTTATTAGAAGTGACATGTTAATTTTAAAACAAAAACAATTATTATAAACCTGTTTTATATTTTTAATTTTAAAAAAAAACTGTTTTGAAATTAGATAAAAAAATGAATTCTAACGTGATTTTACTCAACATGTTTAGGAGTCATGAGGTGGTTTAACAAGTTGAAATAATAAGAAGATTATAAGTTTATATATTCTCTTTAATAAAATTAACAATTAATTACTAACATTGACTATGTAAAAAAAACTTAAAATATATTTTAATTTTAATATTGACTTTCAAAATCAATAACTCATACTAATCCCGAACTAATTCTAAATTATTGAAAATGTCTCTCGGAGTAAATCTGTCATTTTAGTCATTAAAAATATAAAACGTTATCATTTTAGTGTTTAATTAAAAAAAATTCAAATTAGTTATCGAATCATTGAAATAATCTCTAAAAATTATAACTTATTATCATAATTGAATTTAAAATTACAATTTATGATAAAAAAATATTATCAGAGATTAAACTACTGATATTTTAATAATTAATTTTATTTTTTTACTAAATTAGATACTAAAATAATAACATTGTATACTTTCATATATTACAATAATTGTTTAATTGTGAAAAAATCTTAGTGAGCATGATATAAAAAAAATAAAACTTCTTTTACAAGACAACTTCCTTTACAAGACAAGATTCTTTTTTTTTTTTTTTTTACGAGATGGGAGGGTTTTTTTCTCAATTTTATTTTAATTGAAGCCTAAGTTTATATACTCCAGGTTTTCACAAGTTTACATTTTTACAATCTCACTCTTCCCCTCGCGCTGTTCTCACCGATTCTCTCTCGCTCGTCTTGCCACCGTTCACACCGCCGTCTCCGCAGCCTTCTGTGAGTCATTTTCCATTCACCGTCTTGTCTAGCATCTGAATTTGGCATTTCTTTTAACCTCTAAGCCCTATCTCACACTGGATATTTTGATAGGGTTTTGTGATTTTAATGTTTCTGACCTAATTGTAATTTGATTTCTCCAATAACTGTAGCTGTAGTAGTGGATCATTCATAACTACTTTTCTGCTTTTACTTACACACTTTCCCACTAGGATCTTCAGTTGGAACTGATCTTGTTTTGTGCATTGCTTTTGTTCTGGTTTTTGTGCGATCTGCTTAGTTAATTATTCTGATTTTTTTTTCAATATTTTTTGTTTTTGTTTTTAATTATTTAACCTGTAGTACGTTTTTCGCATTGTTTGTTGCCATTTTTAAAGAAAAGAAAAAAAGCACTACTTGAGTCTCTCTTCTTGTTGCTGCCATCAAACACTGCCACAGGAAATTCCTAAGGGGAAATAATCCAAAAACATGAGTCGAGGAAGTGGAGGTGGATACGATCGTCACATCACTATTTTCTCCCCCGAGGGGCGTCTCTTTCAAGTTGGTAAGTAAACTTGTATCAGTAAGTGATAATTTTTGTTTTAGTGGAATGTGCCACCATTTGATGTTTTAATTGGTCAAATGTGGTTCGGATCGATCTTTTACATACTGGATTGACCATTTTGATTTGATTTTAAATGTGGAAAGAAAGTATATTTAGTTTTTATTCTAATGTAAACTCTTTTTCTTTTTCATTTATGTTTTTGTAATTTTTATTATTTAAATTAATTTATAAAGGTAGTAGACTATTGATCTAGGTTGGCAATTATTTTTGAGTTATTAATTTATTTACACCGTTTGGTTTGCATTGCACTTGATACAACATTAAGGTGTAAGATGGAATTTTTTAACATCAACCTAAAATTGGTTATGCCACTTGAAATTGTTAAGATCAACAATGTAATGAAGCTTGATCATCTTAGACTCGTGAAAATTTTCCGTTCTGGTTGTTTCACTTCACTTGTTGGTAATGAGTCCACTAGTTTTGTTGGTTGAGTTGTGTATTTTTCAATATGTTAAACAGAGTATGCTTTCAAGGCTGTTAAAGCTGCAGGGATAACCTCGATTGGTGTCCGAGGAACTGATTCTGTTTGTGTTGTTACTCAGAAAAAGGTTCCGGTGAGTATAGGAAGTTGACTGTTTGATCTTTATTTGTTTGTATGAGTATTTGTGCTGACTGCTTGAGTTGAAATGTTCATTTCAGGACAAACTCTTGGATCAGACAAGTGTCACACATCTCTTTCCCATCACTAAGTACCTTGGTTTACTTGCAACTGGCATGACAGGTATGTTTTTCATCGAATCTCTTCATCATCTGTGTTGTAGATAATTAGATATGTAAATTTTGTTTGCATACATTTTCAGTTAAAAATGTAGATCTATTTCCTGTAAAAGTTGATCCAGGCAGCATATGTCTGACCATGTCTCCATTCTATTGCATCTAGTAAAATATAAATTAGGATTTGAAACACCTGATATCCTCCTAAACAGCTTGTTAATTAGGGGAAAATGAGAAGGCAATGATGGTCATATTAGAATGCTTAACATTATCTTTGATTGTGGCGGTTTGGCTATTTGAGATTATTTATGAAAGGGAAATGCTTGGGGCACTTGTTAAGCATCCTAAAAAGGAAACAACATTTTGGAACTTGTGTAATCAATATATTTTAAAAAGTAACTTTTTATTTCCTTTTTTGGTTGCTTAACCCATGACCCTTAATGAAATTATGAAGCCAAACCTCTGGTAAAGCTGCATCCATCTATTTTTATTTGGGATGTTGGTCATGAAATTCATGCAACTCAACACAGTATGATTAATAATGGGAAAATAGTTTTAGTCGACCTGACCTAAATGTTACTATCAAAGGTGTGCATGCTGCTGCTGCATGCCTATGGCCAACTAGTTACATGATTACAGACTCAGTATATAGATTATATAGACAATGGTAATATTGTTTCTCTTTAAGTTGAACTATGATAATACATTAAGATATTTATATTTCAACCAGAGCAATTGAATATTTTGTTTAAGGATATATTTTGAACAAAAATATATTAATATCCTAAATTCACCTTCACTTTGTCCTGTTGGAATTCTTCTTTCCAGCTGATGCTAGGACACTGGTTCAACAAGCAAGAAATGAAGCAGCTGAGTTTCGCCATAAATATGGATATGAGATGCCTGTCGATGTGTTGGCTAAATGGTAACTCTTTCAGCATCTAATTTATTAAACAATGCATAAATTATTGTTACTTTAACTCTCAAAAAGCTGCTGTTAACATATTCTGATGCATGAAACATTGTCCCTATGACTATTAGCAAGTCATTCGAGCTCCCAACTATTTCTTACTCAAATGAAGCGGTTTTGGAAGGGATCCTGATAAATAATGAAAAACTTATTTCAATAGTAAACTTGGCAATTTAATTTTATGTAGTGTTGAGTACGGGAGGAACTCTGAAGTTCCTTAGAATGCTAAGCAATCTTATAATGCCTTATTTGGTATGAATGTTACAAAAAACATTCCCAGGAAACCAACATTCCTAAGAATGTATTTTCAATCATGTTTCAATGGAAAACGTTATGAAAGGGAGGGATGGTAATCCAGGATTCACATGATGGTGAGAAACTTTTGATAAACAGTAAAAGTTATCGTGAAATTTTTAGGCACCCCGTAAAAAAACTTGTGCGTAATTAGGACATATTTCCTAGTCCTAAAATCGAGCACCATGAATGTGCTTCTTGGCTAATGCTACTACATGTAATTCTTTTACTTTTTTTTTCACACCTTATATACTCATAGATTGCAATAATCTGATCATTATAATACATACGTTGACTCTTACTTCAAATTTGACTTTTGTCAAAGCCACATTATTTGACTTACATTTTTAGGGATTTTACAATTTTTCAATAACATTTTTTTTGTATCTGACTTGTGTATTCTCTTTTACACTTACAGGATTGCAGATAAATCACAAGTTTATACTCAACATGCTTATATGAGACCACTTGGAGTTGGTACACTTTTCTTAGCCTTTTCACTGCAATCTATGAATGATGATTATATAATTAGTCTTGTATGATTTTTATAATTCAAATACTACTGTCATTATTAATGTCATTTTATCTTTCTATGATTGTGAATCTATTGTGCTGCAAAGTTGCTATGGTCTTGGGTATTGATGACGAAAATGGGCCTCAGCTTTACAAATGTGACCCTGCTGGTCATTACTATGGTCACAAGGTACGATAGAAGATAATTTCTTACTTTGATTAATGTTAAGTTTTGACTTCTGTGCATACAATCATTTCTTGCTCATAATAGTTTCAATTTCATAAGAATCTATGATTCTTTTGTTGAATTTGATGCTTCTAAAGTGGGCTCTCTACTTTAGTGGTTGAAGTATGATATCTCAGTTCTCAACCATTGATTAGAAAATTAACTGCTGATATTCTAATTTCTAACATATCCATGCAGCGACATGTATGTGCATGTCACTGATTTTTTTTGTCAAGGTTACGTTAATTTCTAAAGTGAATCACTCATTCTAAAGCGAGTTTAACTTTGTGAATGTTCTCCATTCCATATTTATTTTATTAGAGTAAGATCTATTCTTTTTCTTTGTGCTGACTAAGATAATTATTGACAAAAGGAGTAACGAAACAAATAAGATGTTATTATGATAAGTACCTAGTTACTTATTATCTGTTAATTTATGTGAAAACAAAGCTCTATCTCAGTACGATTGACCCTCAAAAACAAGGTATTTAATTAGTATATAGTGATGAAATGGGAGTATGCGATTGAAGAGAGCAAATAATTTTTATCTCACATTAATAGAAGGAAAGTTGCTGTAAGTGATTGTATGGTTTGGAGAATGATGGAGGTAGTCATAGAATCTAATATCTTATCTTTTTTGAAATTATTATGTAACAGCCTTGAATTGATGTAGTAATTACCATTATAAATTTATAATAATGTGTAATAAAGTGCATAATAATTGCCTGTTAAAATAATTTAACCACGTTCTCTCTTCAATTACAGGAATAGTTTATATAATAGAAGTGCATATATGATAAATGTTTATTTAATTAATGCTTCATTGATCTATTTACCCGGACATGCTTATAGATAGTGTTGCACATGAATTTGAACCTCATAAATGCTTCGAAAGTAAGGAATGGCGGTTTTTGTTTCATCATTACTTCATGTGTTCCGTATTTTCATAGTTATATCCACTTGTAGACAGAAGTCATGTGTCTGTTTTTTAAGATTCTATTATGATGCACTCAGGCCACAAGTGCTGGATTGAAGGATCAAGAGGCAATTAATTTCTTGGAAAAGAAGATGAAGAATGACCCTTCATTTACCTATGAGGAGACAGTTCAGGTAACATTTTTGCTTATTTCTTTCCCCCGCTACCATGTTGCAAGTCAAATTTTGCGTGAAAGATGTACAAGTATAGTTTTGAAGTTCCAGTTCCACGTTTTAGCAAGCTTGAGAATTTGACAGCCTTTTAGGCTTAGTTGGTTTTTTTGGCATGAAAGGAGACTACAATGTTCTTAGTTGTTGTTAAGAACTTATGTGCTTTCCAGTATGTATATTTCAAGTTGATTTCAACCTCTTGGATATTGTTCCTATCTATTTGAGAATAAACAATGAATTTTATCCCTTATTTTTGAAGGATATGTAAAATGTTTCTTAATAAGTATTTACTATGCTATTAATATTATTTTTCTGCCATTATCATTATTGGCTTTATTGAATGTATGTGTTGTGTTAGTACTGAAGGTTGGCTGGTGATTTGGGGGAAGGACATAGGAGTTGGAGCGATAAGGAGGCCATGGGTTCAATTGAGCCCTCTAACAAATAATTATTGCTTATCAATTTTGTCAAACGGTTATGTGATCATGCTCCAAATGTTCTAATTATTATATCTGATCTCCCTGTTTTTTATTTTATTTCAGACTGCCATTTCTGCCTTGCAATCAGTTCTTCAAGAGGATTTTAAGGCCACTGAGATTGAGGTAGAATTTCATTTTTAAATGCTCAAATACTTGTGACACCATGTTAATTGAAATTTGGTTTCATAACTCTTTATTTTAATTATTTAAGGATTTCATTCTTGTTTAGTCCCTAAAGTGCCAAATCATATATCATCGTCAATTGTAAAGATTATTTGCAACCTACTTATTCTTTCTCATTTAGTGATAGCCATGTAGTTTTTACTTTTTATACCTGCATGGGCACTGTGATATCTATCTTTGTACCTACATTTTACATAGTACCCTTATCTAGACCCATATCCGTGTAAGTCGAACTTTTAATACCCTTACTTGCTGGGAGTATGTACCATACTCGTTGCTGTCACTAAAACTAATTATGACAAATCATCTAAGAGAAAAAGAATATTTGTTCACAATGTAATTAAAAAACTATTCAGAGATCTATCAAATTAATCATAAAACTATACAAACTAAACTATTTAACTAAATTAAAATGCAACAAAATAAGCTTAAAAACAATGCATAATAATATTACAGTGCATGTTTTTTGTGCATGTATTCTGTTCCTGTCATGTTTCCAGTGATTGTTGATTACAATGCATGTTTTTTGTGGATGAATAATAATTAATATAGGTATTGGTGTATTTTTTCGTGCAATGTATTGTATTGTAATGTAAAAAATCTTCAGTGATTTTTAAGTTGCATACTTGCAGTGGCATAGATCAGTGTGTTGCCATTTTTGTTCTAAGAGTTTAATTGCAATGCACTGACAGCATAAAAAGTTTTACACTGTCAGGTAATTATAACCATTCATGAGTATGACCTTATAGGTTTTGTTGGTAAAAGTCAAATATCTCTTATGATTTAATAGTTGTGATTGACTGATAGTATAAAAACTTTTTACACTGACAGCGTTAATAAATTAAATCCTTTGTTCTAAATGTATATAGGTTAGGAATAGGAATAATTAAAACTTGTTGTTATTGCTACTCTACAAGTGCTTTTTTCATCATGACTTGATGTAAGTGGTTGTATTTTGCATTTTCTAGGTTGGGGTGGTGCAAAAGGATAATCCAGCATTTAGAGTTTTGTCCACTGAGGAAATTGATGAGCACTTGACTGCCATAAGCGAGCGTGATTGATTTATTAATAAGGATATGACTGTTCAAACTTTGTGATGTTCAATTAAATCATTTACTTATTTCTAGATCACTGAATTGATATCCTTACGATATTTGAGTATCCACCGAAGATTGTATTCACATCTGTTACAAGTTGGAGTTTACCAAATCAAATCATGTTTTACTCTTCCATCCCTTAAACTTTGTACAACCCATGTGTGGGAAAAAACTAGAGCATTTTGAGTTGAACACAGTAAGGTGGTCCTATCCTGTGTTTGATATCATCATCTGTTCCACAGTTTAATCGAATTGAGCAGCATCAAGAAATTAAAATTATAAAGTTTACTTGGGACCACATTTGAAGTTCTCTATCAACATCTCAATATATTGTTTTTTATTAATTGGTCTAGTAAGCAAAAATGAGGCATACATGATCATTTTTGTTACATTATTCGGATTCAATAGTGTAAGAAGGAAGAAAATTTTATAACAGTTAAACAGAAGAAAATTTGTGTGAACATTGGTAAATTTTCTTCCTTCTTACACTATTGAATCCGAATAATGTAACAAAGCTATTTAATTGTTAACTCACCGAGCTCAAGACTGTAAATTTTATAACAGTTAACTCACCAATTTTAATTTTAATTGCATATTCTAAGTCTTAAGCTTGGTGAGTTAACAATTAAAATTGTAAAAACAGTATAACGTGGTAAATAATACATAAGTGAGTTTCCACTGTTTTTTTTGGGTCCCAAGTGTTGATTTCTACTAAGCAACGATAAGGGCAAAGCTTTGTTGAGTATTCTAATAATGTATGTTTGGATGAATGTTTTTTACATGTGATTTTAAATGAACTTAATTTTGTAAAATTAACTTAGAAAAATTTAAGTTTGAAACCAATAAATTTATTTTTGGATATTTTTACTCCTAAAAATTTATGTAAAATTTATTGTAACATTTCTTTTATGCAGCACAAATTAAATTTATCATTTTTAATCAAATCGATGTATAGAAGGAAGATGATAATTTTAAAACTCTTGCAAACTATCTCAGATTTAGTCCTAGAGACTAATGTATTTTTGTACCATGACTTTTATTATTATTATTATTATTATTATTATTATTATTATTATTTTATTATTATTATTATTATTATTATTATTAGTATTATTATTATTATTATTCATTAAAAAATAATGATGCAAAATTCTTGAAACCAAATACAACGAACACCAAACTCTTGTGTGCTCTCTCCGTCCCTTGTTATAAACGCTCAATGAATTTTTCATATATATTAAAAAAAAATTGTGATATAATTAATCTGTATATTTGATGTATAGTTATTATTAAATTGCTCATTATATATAAATATATTTAATATTAATTTTTCATATTCTAAGATAAATTATTAATATTAATAGAGATAATTTTAGAAAAAAAATAAATACATTTAATAATTTTTATAGTCTTATATTAAAGAAAAAAATATTCTCAAAGAGTATATATATTATAGTAGTTGCCAAGCATTC
Organism: Cicer judaicum; assembly: GCA_037974835.1. Classification (NCBI taxonomy): domain Eukaryota; kingdom Viridiplantae; phylum Streptophyta; class Magnoliopsida; order Fabales; family Fabaceae; genus Cicer; species Cicer judaicum. The sequence goes on from JBBPBS010001045.1 coordinate 1,982,477, forward strand.
TGAATGTGATCCGCGTGGAGTATGATTCTACTCTCTATCCTTTAAAATATTCTCAAAGAGTATATATATCCTTTAAAATGTGATCCGCGTGGAGTATGATTCTACTCTCTATCATAGTAGTTGCCAAGCATTCTGAATTGCTTGGGTTCCCTAGCTCACCAACCTGCTACCCAAAACATACTAAAATTATAACTTTGTGACATAGATATCATATAAAACATTTTTCATTAATCCATGTTTCAAGCCATATGTAGTGTGCATGATTTGGAAAACCTGTCCGAGTTACTCTTATAAACCAGTGTATTTTTTTTTCCAGCAAAAACACAAAAAGAAACCAATGTATTTTTTAGGTAAAAAAAACAATGTATTTTGTTTTTGTTATTATTTGTATCATAATATTTATTATTATTCATTTGGTAATTTGGTAATAATTAGACATTTCAATAGATATGAATATATTTATAGCATAATAAATTTCTTAAAACAATTAATTTGTTTAGTGAACTAAGTAAGACTTAATGGTGAAAATAATATAAAGAAACTATTATGTGACTAAATTGAAGAGTTATGAATTTTAAATAAAAAATATATTTACTAGGTACAAATATTGAGAAAAATATTTATCTTGAATTAACTTGCCACTAAAATTATTTCAAAAATAAATTTGTCACAAGAGTACTACATAATAGTAATAATACAGGTAACATATCTATGACTATATGTTATCAACAGATCTATAACCTAGCCTTCTCGTTTCTTAAAGGATGTATAATGCATACTTTGACAATTCTAATTTTCAATTGAACAACTTCTATATATAACAAGAAAGTATTACAACTTTCCTAGATCTTTGGTCTGGAAATGATTGAATAAGTGCTCTTTGAATCGATAATTTTTGTATGGACATTGTTTATGATAACCAACAATAACCACCAAATTAGCACTTTGAACAACACTGGTAAAATATCACGTGGTTTTGATTTATCTAATGGTATAAATGATAAATATTTGTTTTGGATATAGTTTATTTATTAAATTATTATGTGTATTATAATGTTTTATTTCATGTAAGTGTATTATAATTTTTTCTCATTTTTTTTAGAGGATATTCAATAGATACATTGCTAAAAAACATAAATTTCGTGTTCAACAACTTGATTTTAAATATTAACTTTTAACTAATTTATTAGTGATAAATATTTATTTTATATTAAAATTTATAAAAATAAAATTTGTATATTGTAATGTTCTATCTCATGAAAGTGAATTATAATTTTGTTTATATTTTTATACACACTCTACAAATTCAATACAAATTTTTGTTTGAATTTATTGAACTGTAAATATCAAATTTCATCTAATC
>JBBPBS010001045.1:1994203-2031685 GCA_037974835.1 Cicer judaicum
TTCAATTTTAAATACTATTAAAAAATACGAAATAAATATTTATCAAAAATAAATATAAAAATATTACACGATAATGATAAATATAAAAATTATAGGACAAATATTTATCAGTATTACATAAAAAATACTAGAAATTTATCTTTTATAAATATTAAAAAAAAATATTTATTATTGATAAATATAAATAAAATATTAGATAATTTTTTTTCTAATATAAAGATAAATATTATTAATAATAAATATAAAAATTAAAGAATAATTTTTTATTATTAATATATAAAAAAACATGATAAATATTTATTATTGATAAATATTAAAAAAAAATAAAAGATAATTTCTTGAAATTGATAAATATAAAAAGTATTAATAAATATTTATTATTAATAAATAAATTTTTTTTTTATTAAAACATACACAACACAATCACACGGACTTCTTGCTAGCTAAATAATTAAAAAAGGAAGGCGAGAATAAGCAAATCCGAAGCGTTTCCGGTTTCAAGTTCATACAATAAAAAAGTGCTTAAAACGGGTTTCTGCAGATCGGCGTGTACACCAATAATCAATTTTCAATTCTTCATTATTCTCAATTTCAAACTTAAGGTATGTTCCGATTGATAAACTAACAAATTGTTGAGTTCCTTTTAAACTGTACCCTCGTTCATTTTCAAACACACCCGACATGTTTGATAAAATGCCTGCTAGATGCACTAAGACTTAACAACATGTCCTATTTTTTTTTTTCTTTTAATTTATATTAAAAAGTTTATCATTTTTTATTTTATTTTAATTCATTATTAGACATTTGTATAATTATAAATAAATAAAGTTTTGCGGTTATGAACATGGGCATTGAATTGACACATATATACTTTAAACTCATTAATTGAAGTAAGCATTTGTGACACTTTAAAAGAAGTTAGGAAAACAATAATTTATAATAAATTATTTAACTTTATTTTATCTTGTATATAATTAATCTTTTGGTATAAGCATTGGGGGGCCGCGACCACTCCAACATAAAAAAAAGAAACATAGTTAAAATGTCTAAACTACACTAATTAAAACTAAGAAATTACCATTATACCTTAAACCTAAATCTCTCTTCTCTCTTTCAAATCCAAGTGTTCATGTTTCTCTCCCTCCTGCCTTGCGAAGAGCTAACACGATCCTGCTGTGAAACACACGATTATCAGCTTCGCATCTCGCCCAGGTTCGGATCTCGCTCGGTTTCACCGTGGTCTCAGTCGCCCTCGGCCCAGTCGCCTTCGTCTCAGTCGCACGTTCAGTTTCGCGTCTCGCTCAGTCGCCCTCGGACCTCGTCCAGTCGCCTTCGCCTCCGCTTGGTTAGCCGTTCGTCAAAACTCAAAAGTTTCGGATTTCAATTCGTATTACCATCTGAAATCAGAATTGTTTTGGTTGGAGTTTTTTGTTTTGAAATCAGAAATCAGAATTGAAATAAAAAAATCAGAAATGTTTTTGCCTTTATTGGAGTTTTGCTTTTGAGTTGTGTTTGTTAGGAGTTTTGTTTATTTGGAGTTTGTTTCAAATTAGATGTTATTGCTAATTTTTTTTTGACTATTTTTTTGTTGCACATAAGGTGTTTGATTTTTTGCCTATATATAGGATATTCGAGTTTTTTTGTTGCATATAAGGTGTTCGATTATTGTTTCCATTTAATTTTCACTGAAAATATGTTTTATGTTTCTTTAATTGGTTGATTTAAAGAAGTTTGTGAGAATGAAAAATTGTAAAAGACCACAGTGAATAATGCCAATTACAATCTTAGTGAAACTAATGAAGTTTGTCTTTAAATTTTTCATCTGACAGATTTTGTGGGAATGGTGGTGTGTTTCCCTTCAACACCCAAGAAACTGGCAATGACCATTGCATGCTTCCTCTCTGGTGCTGCTGTTTTAGCTGTTGGGGCACACTTCTCTTATGTCAATGTTGAACCCCAAAGAGCCCGAACCATGGCTCGCGATAAGTTGGTCTTAGATACGTTGAGAAAGAAGTATGGTTACATCCCTCCATCAGAGGTCCGAAGTATGGCTCGCAGTGATTCTCCCAAAAAACATAATTGAACGAGACTTTGGGATTATAAATTACACAATGGGTTGCTTTAGATTGCTGAAAGCTTTGGTTTTTCTTTCTTTGTCCTTTGTACGGCTTTAAATGATTGATTTCTAAAAAAGTGAATGAAGAATAAATGCTTATTGCTAATGTTCACAACCATAATTTAAATGTTTATAGTTGTATTTAGCAATGTGTATAGTTGTGCTCTTATCAAAGGTGTGTTTCGATTGGTCCGTTTTAAAGATTTTTTTTTATTTGACTTATCTAATGAAATATCTCTCTAGTTGACTAACTCCTCCTTTTCATTGTTGTTGAACTAAATTAAAGGTCTTCTATATTTTAGTTTTTGTATTTCAGTGGAGCAAAAATGTGTTATTCTCAACGGAACTAGAGATATACTTTCAGGTTGAATATATAGACGGTACCAACTGGCATTCAGAACGTAAAGAAGCTTCAAGTTCTCAGTATATTGGATATGCATGCTAAATTTGTGCATGGCATTGTTTTAGTCGGAGAAAAAGATCGCTGCAAATGGATCGCTGAGCATGAGGCTCCTAGTATAAACTGATGGTGATGTTTTTCAACATTCAAGTAGTTGAAATCACAATCCTAATGGTGTATGAAATATCTAAATTATTGATTGGTGTAGTAATACTTTGCTTTTTATTTGATATTTGAGTTGTTTGTGATGCATCATAAACATGTTATGAGAGAGAGTTTCCGTTTCAAGAATTGTAAGACCTTATTTATTTTTATGTTGAATTTCTTTTTATTTTGGAACAAAAAATGAAGTTTTATGTAAATTGGCATTTGCATTTCTAGCTTATTCAAACAATGACAGTTGCACTTCTAAAAAAATTGAGACATGTGAATTTAGATATAAGAAATGGTATGAAATTATTAATAAGGTTGCAACTACAGCATTGTCAATATTTAGCGATTATAAAGATAGCTAATTGTTTATGTACTGAGACTTGATGATTAGACAACTGAGTTTATCCTGATAATAGGCTATAGTGGAAATTCTATAACATGTATCTGATGTGGATGCATAATAGGCTATATCCTCCGGCAAGTATATTCACATGTCTCTATGATGAGAATTGGGAAAAATCCATTTCTTTGTTTTGATTCTGTTTTGTTGGACTGATTGAATAGTGGCTACACCTATGTAAACACCGATACCCCAATTGTGGTCGCATTTGCTTGTATTTTTCTGCATCATCAAGATTTGCAGCGTAACTGTATCCACAATTTTGGAACCATGTACATGATATGTATGACAATTGATAAGTATTTCTCTATCTACTGAATGTGTTTTGTATGTTACTTATGGAAGAACCTATTGGGAAAAGGATATGTTGTTGTTGTTATTTGCGGATGAGTCAACTTGGGGCCGGTAAGAAAGTAGTTGCGATCAAAATCTGTGAAAATGATCACAGGGTCTTTGCTGGGGTTCCTTTTGTGGAAGCTAGAAATGATAAATGATAATAATAGTTGGTGAATTTTAGTGATGACACTTTAGCATTTTTCTTCACTTTATCTTGGACCTAATTTTTGAAAATACTGTATTCATACCTTGATATTTTATGAAAAACTGTGAATACCAACTCAAATCTTTATTCTCTGTCTTGAAAACTTAAATATAATCTTCCCTATAGTGGGACTGATATCTACTAAAATTATTTATATTCAGTAACCTAATACACATTTATACAAGGATCCATATTGATTAGTCTTTTTAATAGGGCTTGAAATAGTTATGGGCTCATAGGACACCAGTACTAGTTTTCTGCTATGAAGTCTACTGATTCTGAAACTTGATTTCATTTTCATGCTGTGCTTTTTTTCATTCCACTTGGTGGTATTGCTGCTAGTAAATGTTATGGATAAACCACATTTAGAGAAGTGATGTATGATTGCATGGTTGTTTCTAAAAAATCACTTTGCGCGGAGAGATCTATCTAACAAATTCCTTTGCATGATTATGTCTAACTATATATAAATGATTTCTGTAGTTGTCAGTTTTTTTTTTTTTTTTTTATATTATTAAAGGTTAAAGAAGAGATCATTAGAGTCTTTGACTCTAGTTGTTCACTTGCATTATATTAGAGTTGGTTAGGAGAATTTTCTCTCGGGTTAGGAACTTTGCTCTGGAATAGGAGTCTTTGACTCTAGTTTTTCACTTGCATTGTTATTTCCACCATTGTAGAACTTCAAGCTCATTTTTACCCTTCAATAATCTACAGTTGCATTATGTTGATTTTACGGGTTCTATCATTTTCTTGATTTTACTTGCTAGTGAATATTTTATAAATTCTCCTTCTTTTATTAGCTAACTACATTGTGACCCGTGCGTCGCGTGGTAGGTCTATATATATTTTTATATGTGTATATATAAGTTTTGCATTAAAATATATAATTATTTTTCACTACAAATAGATAAAATAAAAATATAAAAGTTTTGTATCACAGACAATATAATTAATTGTAATCTTAAAATTTAAGAGAATGTTAAAATTTTAAATATGTCAACGTGAAATGAAAATGACTTTTTTTCTTCTTTCATAAACATCATTTATTTATTTATTTATACAAATTAAATTTTGTTTTACTTGCACCGTTGTTGTTTCTCAACGATTTTAGTTGAAGAATTAATAATAATTGTTTTTGTAGAAGAATTTTTGAACATTTTTAACTAATAATGTTATTTCGTTTTTTAATGTGATATAACCAAATGTATTGTAAACTTGAAATATGAAAGTATAAAGTCACTATCGTGATTAATTGATATCTCAACTGTATTGATATTTAGACACCCTAAAAATAGTATTAATAAAATTAAAAGATCGATAACAAAAAAATAGAAGGAGAAAAGAACTAAAATCATCTTAGATCGAATAATCTATTTATTCATATAGTTAAAATGAAGTTAATTTTAAAATAGTAAAAGATTGAATTATTATAATAATATTTTTTAATTATAATTAATTAAATTGTAAGCTTTTCTTTGCCAACATATATGTTAGCATTAACACATCAGAAAATTAAAATCGATTAAATAATTTATTTAAATTGTAAATATGAAAATGTTTTATACTATATATTTTTTTTATAGGAATACAATAATGTTAAATTTTTTAAGGGAGACTTTTGTCGTTTATTGTGGTCTAACTTGATTCGAGAGATTAATCTTTGCAGATGATATCCTATTTACATGGTAAAAATTATTGCTTTTGAATGATAGGTGTATTATTTCTCAAATGTATCCTATACAATCACTTTCACAAACGACTTGTACTTTTTCATTTTATGTAACAAAGATAAACGAATCATAATATTTTACATTAAGATCTTCATACAATGATGCTTCAAATATTTGTAATGATTTTTAAATTTTTTTTAGAGATGTAACATTTTGTTTACTTTAATGTTTTATTGACAATTTATTAATTTTTTTGGTAGTGCAATATAAGCGAGGGACATCGAAGAGTTTTAAAAAGAAAATTTCGAGTTCAAAATCTAATAAAATTAATATAACTATTAATTTACTAATATTTATTTATGAAAAATATGTTTCAACTATTAATAATAATATTGAATATGTCATTATTATTATTATTATTATCTTTTTTAAAGAAAATTAAAAGTAACATAATAACTTTAAAAATAACTAGATTTTTTAATTAATTTTAATATTAGTGTGTATTTATTAGTTGAAAATTAAAACATTTTGTTTAAGGTAATATGTTTGAGAAAGCTTGTGAACATGGACATGGTATGCATGAGGCATGTTGATAAATGAAACAAGGACAATGATGATGTTGTCCACCTGCCGATTGGGAAAACACAAAATGAATCTGAATCATTTTTATGAGTTTAATGATTGGTCGATCTTCTATCACTTCGACCAAGATGTGGCTTTAATAATGCACTTTGTGGAGTCATCAATTGAGCCATCACCTGGGTTCAGAGCAATAAGCCCAGATATACAAGAGTCTCATCTCTTTGTATTTGTTTGGTTAGTAAGTTGAGAATATGAGATAATCCAAGGAGGGACTAATGAATTGAGCCTTAATAATTCCACCAATAACACCCATTTCAATACTCAAAATCAATCACTAGTAGATTGAGGAAAATAAATGACCCAACAGGAGAGTGTTGCATGGGAACTAAACAACTAAAACTCCATAACTCATATCTGGTACTCCATAACGTGACTTGTATTCTTAATAAGTAAAAGATTCGATTTTATCTCATTTTCATTCACTCAATAGTAAAAAATTGTTTCAAAATCTTACCTTCACTAAAATTTCCAGTATTAAAAATTTTTTTTTCAAAAAATCTGGTACACAAATTAACACTATAGAAATTGTGTTTATAAAATTTTCGACGGTGTATTTTGTGTTTCGGAAACTTCAAGGCACAAAATTTCTAGTAGTGTAAATTGTATATTAGAAATTTCGCCAATAAAATTTCCGATAATTAATAACTTTTTCAAAAATTCAATTTTAGAATTTCCGGTAATTAATAACTTTTTCAAAAATTCAATTTTAAAATTTTCGATACATAACTTTTTTTTTTTAATTCTTGATAACTAAAAATGAGAGTAGGTATATAACAATTTTCTTATAGTGTCTTTTGGGTTTAGTGGAAATAAATTAATTCAAGTCATGTTTTAATTCGGAATTGGCATAACAAGTTGTCATTGAGTGGGATGATTCTTTAGAGGTTGATGGTAGAGGTGGACCAATTCTCATGTGGGAGTCAAATTGTAGTAGAAAGATTGGCTTTAAAAAGGAGGAGTGGTGGATTTGTATTACATACCAATTAATTGAAAAGGATTTTGATGTCTCCATTGCATTGGGCTATACATTGAATTAATGATAGGCCAGGGCAAAGGGAAGTATGGCAAAAGTTGATAAAAATCAAATCCAACTCTATGTTTCCAATGATTACTTTTGGATACTTCAATGAAATAATTACCCTAGAGGAAAAGAAAAGGAATTATGAAAGAATTTCAAAATGGATGAATGAGATGAAATTAATTGAGTTGCCTCTTCAAGAAGGTATTCTAAATAATTAGTTCTACGTACCTTTGTCTCTAAATGTAAGAATCTTTTAAGTTTTTTTTGTTGTTGTTGTTGTCGTCTTTTTTTATAAGGTCTCTTTCAATTTTTCAAATGCATTAATTATTTCTTTACTAATTTACCTCTAATTGTATTACATCTTTTTCTACATTCATAAAAAATACTATAAAATAGTCATAAACTAATAATCTCTCTTCAAGGATAAATTAGTAAAATAATTCAAATTGTCAACTAATTTAATTCTACAACCAACCTTCTTAATTTCCATCATTTAAACAAAGTCTCATGTATAGGGACAAAGGTAGTATTTAGTTTGATTGACTTAAAGACTTGAGACCTAGGGTTGGAAAGAACAGTATACAATCATTATCTTTTTCTTATTTACTCTGAAACAACGAATTGAGAATTATTGGAATTTGAGTTTCAAAAAACTATTTAAAAATTACAATTTATGCCACCGAAGATATTATTGGGTTGAGTCGCGGACTAGGTCGGTCTCTTTAAAACGTTTTGCGGCACTGCCCAGATTGTGCAAGACAGACTATCAACCACGAAGTCCCCAAGATAAAACAGCCCAGATTCACTATATCGGAGTTCCACTGCACCGTAGAAAACCGTTCTAGAATTACACCCTCAATATGGCGCTTAAAGTCACTCTTAATATGACGGTTAAAGTCACTCTCAATATGACGATTAAAGTTATTCGCAATATGGTACTACGACCACTCATAACTACGACATAACGACCGCTCTAAAAACAAATGGATTATGGCATTACAACCGCTCTAGAAAACAAAGGGCCTCCAACACAACGACCGCTCTAAAAACTGAAGGGATTGCGGAATAATAACCGCTCTAAAAAATCAAAAGGGACTGCGGCATAATAACCGCTCTAAAAACCGAAAGGGACTGTAGCATAATAACCGCTCTAAACCAAAAAGGACAAAAAGAAAGGGGAGAAGTGACTCCAAATTAGGCGAGCATAATATAAGAGGGAGAAAAGAGAAAGTTGGGAAAAACATCAACTTTGGTGTATTTTTCACAATAGTTTGAAACTCATTATATAGTGATGGAAACAAACTCACATTTTTTTTCTAAGCAATGTGGGACTTTAGTATGTATAGATTTGAAACTACTCAAAATACTAGAGTTTTCCAATGTGGGATTTCAAAATTATTTCTTTCCCATGTGGGACTTAATAAGTTTCTTTCCACTTAAATTTACAAAAAATATTTTTTTCCAATGTGGCACTTCAACACATTTTTAAATTCACACTATAAGATACTTTTTTCCAACAATCACCCACTTGAATTAAAAAAATGTAATGTTTCTTAAATAGAATCAAATGCTTCTATAAGATTGTGCATAAACAAAGATGTCTCTTGACTTGAACCTTTCATAGTAAGTAAGATTCAGATTCAACAAGAGTGACTCGTAGTCTGAACTCTATCTCTGACATCAAACCCACCCACAACCTTTTCATAGGGTGTATTCTCAAAAGCCCGTGCATTAATGGTCATGCACGTGTATCCCAGTATAGTGAACGCTCTAGGAATTCTGCCTCAAAATTTCGAGTGTACTTCCACATTCACATAGGTGAGTCTATCAAGTGTACTCATGTAGCTAGATACTCCCTCCATATAGAGTATAGATCTCATTAAGAGTTTCTATTACCTCATCCTATCATCGCTTTAGGAATCATGCTTCTCTAATTTATGATAGCATGTTCATCTCATATCACTTCACGACTTGTTATTACCCATTGAACCTAATACTTGGGATCTCCAGTCTTTTAGGTCGGGTTACCATCATGAGTGACTCTATAGGCATTAGTCTCATCCTTTTGGATGTATTTATGAATTTCTCTGTAGCTAATTCTTTCGTCAAAGGATTTGCTAAATTCTCATCAGTGTATACATGATCGACTATAACAACTCATTTAGTAAATAACTTTCTAACAATGTTGTGTTTACGACGAATTTGTCGTCTCTTATTGTTGTAATAATGATTCTCAATCTTTGCAATAGCCACGATACTATCGCAGTGAATCAACACATCTATCATAGGTTTTTCCCATATAGGGATCTCTGCTAGCAAGCATCTCAACCAACTTGCTTCTTCACTAGCAGTAGCAGTAGCTAGTACTATCATTTCAGACTCCATAGTGAACTAAGCCAATATCGTATGCTTCTTCGATTTCCATGATACAACACCACCGGCTATACTAAAAACATAGCCACTAGTTGCTTTGGAGTCATTTGATAAGGTGTTCCAATCAACATTGTTGTATCCTTCAAGGATGGCAGGAAACCTTTGATAATGTAATTTGAGACTCATGATCCTTTTAAGGTATCTCATGACCCTTTCAATAGCGTGTCAATGCTCTATACTAGGTCTACTAGTAAACCTGCACAATAATCCCACGACATAGGCAATGTCAGGTCTAATACAATCAGTGGCATACTTGAGGCTGTCATCAGTTTGTCTAACACTTTCATCAGTGTTCTTGAAAAGTTTCACACTTGATCGTATGGTGTGCAAACAGGTTTACAGTCAAAGTAATTATATTTCTTTAGGATATTTTCTACATAGTGAGATTGATCAAAAGAAATTCCCTTTTCTGACCTAGTAATCTTGATTTCAAGGATTACATTTGCTTCTCCGAGGTCTTTCATATCAAAGTTCTTACACAACAATGATTTCACAATATTTACAGCATGAATGTTTGATTCAAATATGAGTATGTCGTCTACATCAAGACATATGATAGTGCAAATGCCATTTTCACATTTGTAGTAAATACATTTGTCACTTTTATTCACTTTAAACTCATTCGATTTAACCAAGTTATCAAACTTTTAATGCCATTTCTTAGGAGCTTGTTTAAGATCATATAGAGATTTATCTAACTTATAGACCTTGTCTTCTTATCCAAGAATTACAAAACCTTCAGGTTGTTCCATATAAATTTCTTCTTCCAGGTCACCATTTAAAAAACAACTATTTTAACATCCAATCTGGTGTTTAACCAGGTTATGAATAGTCGTAAGTGATATAAGCACCCTAATGGATGTTAGTCTAGTGACTGGTGAGAAATTGTAAAAAAAATCTATATTTTCTCTTTGTCTAAAACCTTTGGCTACAAGACGTGCCTTGTACTTATCAATAGATCCATCGGGTTTTAGTTTCTTTTTCAAAATTCATTTACAACCTATTGATTTGCAACAAGGAGACAAGTCTACTAAATGTCAGGTCTTGTTAGACTCTAGAGAATCCATTTCATCATTTATAACTTATTGCCATAGATCTGCATCCAATGATGACAGAGCTTCTTTGAGATTTGCAGGATTCTCTTCTAAATTATAGACCATATATTTTGGTCCATAATCTTTAGCAACTCTGACTCTCTTAGTTCGTCGAGTTTCTATTTCACCTTTTTTCTTCTTTCAGTGCTTCTTGTAATAGGAACGTAACTTGGTTCTCTGCCCCCATTATTTCTCCATTTTACATGGAATTTATTTTCATAGAAGTCAACATCATTTGACTTTATGATCACTTTTGCATTTAGGTCATAAAACCTATACGCTTTGTTCTTTACCGCATACCTAATGAATTCTCATTCATAGGCTCTACTGGCGAGTTTAATTCGCTCGAGATCGGAGATTCTGACATAAGTCAGACCACCTCATGTTTGAAAATAAGACAAGTTTGATTGTCTTTTCTTCACTATCTCATAAGGAGATGTTTTGTTTTTAGATTTAAGAACTCTATTCAAAATATAACAAATAAGCAATATATTTTCTGCACACCAATTAGGTGCAACAATATAGTTAAGTATACTAGCACCAACTAGTTCAATAAGAGTTATATTCCTTTTTTTAATTTTATTTTACCATTCACTCCAAGCAATTATGGTGCAATTGTTCCACATATAATTCCAGACAATTTATGAAACTTATTTAAACAAACTAGAATCATACTTGGAACCTTTTAATTTCTCTACTAAATCGATTTTCAATTTCAGTTACAAAGATTCTTAACATGTCAAGCATTTCATTTTTGTTTTTCATTTCTGGTTAACTTTCTCATTATGTTCACATATATCAAAGTGTAATAAATCTAAAGACTCAGATTCTCTAACTACAAGTTTATGTGTACTCTTTATTATTTTAGCTTGACTACAAAAATCACATTTTTCAAATTCATTTAACTATAACTTTGGAAATAAATATATGTTACTTAATTTTGAAATCAAATTTTTTCACATCACATAGTATAACATGTAAAAAATTAAAATCATATAACATGCAAGCAAAAAGATACATTTTATTGATTTCAATAATAAAACATAAAGAGACATATTAAATTTCAACACTTAATTTAAATATATCACGAGTGACGTACCTTTATAGATGATCCCATGAACTATCTTATGAATTTTACGGGAGTGTGCCTCCACGAATCAGTCATCTGATACTCTAGGTAGCAACACACTACATACTCATTCAGAGCATCTCAAATATCTCTACTAGTATTGCTGGAACTGTAGTAGTTATACAGATCGTCAACAAGTCCATTAAGAATATAATTCTTATCATTATTTTCCGATAGGTTAATTCTCTAGCTTTCTTATCCTTTTTTGTTTGCTTTAAACTGAAACAGTTTATTGAAATCAGAGACAACATAACCAATTCTAGTAATATATTCGGTTGACATGGCATAAGGAAACGTCTTAAAATTGTTGGAATTTGAGTTTCAAAAAACTATTTAAAAATCATAATTTATGCAACCGAAGATATTACTGGGTTGAGTCGCGTACTAGGTCGCTCTCTCTAAAACATTTTGCGGTACTGCCCAAATTGTGCAAGACAGACTATCAACCACGAAGTCTCCAAGATAAAACAACCCAAATTCACTATATCGGAGTTCCAAAGCACCGTAGAAAACCATTCTAGAATTACACCCTCAATATGGCGCTTAAAGCCACTCTTAATATGACGGTTAAAGTCACTCTCAATATGACGATTAAAGTCATTCGCAATATGGTACTACGACCACTCATAACTACGGCATAACGACCGCTCTAGAAAACAAAGGGCCTACAACACAAAGACTGCTCTAAAAACCGAAGGGAATGCGACATAATAACCGCTCTAAAAAACCGAAAGGGACTGTTGCATAATAACTGCTCTAAAAACCGAAAGAGACTGCGTCATAATTATCGCTCTAAACCAAAAGAGGCAGAAAGAAAGGGGAGAAGTGGCTCAAAATTAGGCGAGCATAATATAAGACGGAGAAAAGAGAAAGTTGAAAAAAACATCCAACTTTGGTGTGCTTTTCACAATAGTTTGAAACTCATTATATAGTGATGGAAGCAAACTCACATTTGTTTTCTAAGCAATGTTAGACTTTAGTATGTATAGATTTGAAACTACTCAAAATACTAGAGTTTTCCAATGTGGGATTTCAAAATTATTTCTTTCCAATGTGGGACTTAACAAGTTTCTTTCCACTTAAATTTACAAAAAATATTTCTTTTCAATGTGGCACTTCAATACATTTTTAAATTCAAACATATTTTTTTCCAACAGGAAACATGACCTTTTAGATAATTGGCCAGCATTTAAGAAATTAATATATAGGAGTGTTGGCCATGACAGATGTTCCTATGCACGAGAAAATGAAAAGGTTGGAAAATCTCATTTTTAGGTGGAATTAGAAGATGTTCTATAGAACATATCAGAAGATATATGATCTTATAGTCATAATTGGATATATTGGTTTTAAAAGTGTGTCCTAAAGTTAAAAGACAAAAGTAATATAAGTGCACAAATTTTCAAAAATAGAAATATGCAACGAAAAATTTGATGAGTTAGAAGGTTTGCCATCCGCGTATGAGATAAAATAAAATGCAGTTTGGCTTTGTGACTTAATTAAAATTCATGATTGGATTTTTGTTGTTTTTTATTAAGTTACATCTGTATGTATCTTCCACCTAATAAAATTTTAATATATAATTTTAAATGTCTGTGTTAATTTTAACTAAAATTTTCAAAATATATATTAATTGATCAACAAAATTGGTAGTATTAAGTTTAGATTTTTGTGTAAAATTATAATGCTATTTCACTAAATTTGTTATGCGGTGTTATTATTTTGTTTTAATTTTATTTATTCATTTAAATGCATGTATATTGCATGATTTAATTTTTGTTTAGAAAATAAATTTAAAAAATTATAAGGTAGTAAGACAAATGAATTTAGTCCATAGATGTGATATTAAAAAGATTTTAAATCTCTAATAACCACCTAGGTGCTACATAAAAGGAAATAACGAATACTAGTGTCGTAAAAACAAGATGAAGGAGAGTATCACTAGCCAAAAAAATACAGAAATATAATATTAAAATAGAATGGCCGGAGAAGGATGACGCTAGTTATATCTCCCAAGAATATTTATATGTTAAACTGTTTGTTTTGAATTTCGAAAAACTTTGAAAAAATAATTTATGCCATTGATAATATTATTAGGTTGAGTCGCAGACTAGGTCGCTTTCTTTAAGACATTTCGAGGCACTGCCCAAATGGTGCAAAACAGACTATCAACCACAAAGTTTCCAAGATAAAATAGCCTAGATCACTGTATCAGAGTTCTACTGCAGTGTAGAAAATCGTTCTAGAATTACACCCACAATATGGCAGTCGGATGACTACCAGTTGTAATATGCCACTAAGGTCATTCAAAAGAAATACAAGAAGTGTGTAAGAAAAGTGAGAAGAGAGAAAAGCCTTAGAGACGGAGAATTTTTGGCGTGCTATTTCAATTGGGGAGAACACTGTATTTATAGATGAAATTCATAACTGGATCAGAGAGAAAGTTGCAATCCATTAGTTCTGATTCACTAAACGTGTCCTAGGGTTTTGACCACATAAATGTGCGACATGATTTATTTTACTACCAAAACGTGTGCCACGTACTATCTCACCACAAAACGTGCCCTAAGACTTGATTTAGGTTTTTGACCGGGCAATAACAGATATGCGAGTCGAGTAATTAGGGTTTTGAGCAACAAAATTGAAGCACGAAATCGGGGGGCAAGGAACTGATTGGATCGGATGTTGAATGTTGACTCGGTATTGGGCAGTTATGTAATTAATGTATCAATTAGAAAAAGAAAACGCAAGCATTCATTTAATTAAATAAATAAATAATTTTCATATGTTAAAAAATAATACACCACGTAGTCAAGGCCCATGCCCATAAATTTCATATATGTCATTATTATTTCCAACAAACTTCCATTAAAATCATCATCATTTCCAATAATCCCCTCTTGAATTTATAAAAGAAGGTTTTTGAAATAGCGTCAAACGCTTCTATAAGATTATGCATAAACAAAAGTGTCTCTTAACTTGAACCTTTGCATAACAAGTAAGATTTAGATTCAACAAGAGTGACTCGTAGTATTGAACTCTATATCTGATACCCACACACAAGCTTTTCGTTTGGGTGTATTTTCAAAAGCCCGTGCATTTATGGTCATGCACGTGTATCCTTGTATAGTGAACACTCTAGGAATTCTGCCTCAAAATTCCATAGGAAGCGGCCTCACTTCCACATTCACATATGTGAGTCTATCAAGAGTACTCATGTAGCTAGGTACTCCACTCCACATAGAGTATAGATCTCATTGAGAGTTTCTATTATCTCATCCTTTTATTGCTTCAAGAATCATGCTTCTTTCATATGTAATATAGGATGTCCATTTCTTATCACTATGACTTGTTATTACCCATTGAACCTAATTCTTGGGATCTCCAGTCTTTTAGGTCGGGTTACCATGATAAGTGACTCATTTATCAATAGGCAATAGTCCCATCCTTTTGGATGTATTTAGGAGTTTCTCTCTAGCTAATCCTTTCGTCAAAGGATCTGCTAAGTTATCATCAGTGTGTACATGATCCACTATAACAGCTCCTTTAGAAAGTAATTCTCTAACGGTGTTATGCTTATGACATATTTGTTGTCTCTTACCGTTGTAATAACGATTCTCAATTTTTGCAATAGTCGCGGTACTATTGCAGTGGATCAACACAACTGACAGAGGTTTTTCCTACAAAGGGATCTCTACTAGGAAACATCTCAACCAACTTGCTTCTTCACTTGCAATAGCTAGTGCTATCATTTCAGACTTCACAGAGGATTGAGCCAATATCGTATGTTTCTTCGATTTCCATGATACAACATGTAACGCCCCGGATTTTTATTCCAGATCGTTACTTAAGAAAAAATACTTATTTGTTAGAAAAATTTATGAATCTTTTGTTTTTTTGAATAATTAACATTTATTCGTTTTACATAATTAGTAACAATCATGTTATTCAATATCATTAAGAAAATATTTATTCAAAAACTAAATTAATTTGAAGACGATTATTCTAGTCAAAAGAGAACCACTTCAATATTCATAGAATTGTAGTACATTTTAACAATTTGTGACAAAAGATTTAAAGAGTTTAAAAATATTGGATAATTCCATTATTGAAAATCGCCTTGAAAGAAAACTCATGTTTATCCCGTGTTCGCCACACATCAATACTCACTAACTACTCTTGAATCTCCTCGAACTCATTAGTACCTAAAATGTTGTTGTATGGGTCAATATTTTTTTTCCATCATCCACATCAAACCAAAGCAAGACATATAGAAGAATAACACAAAACTCATAAACGTAAAAACTTCCCATTTAAAAGAAAAAAAATGAACAAACTAATAAATTGTATATCAAAACATATGCATGATGAATGCTCCTAGAACTATATGATTCGGATATAAACCTGCCACTAAGGCAACTTCCACACAGAATACTTCCACACATAAAATCACACCTGCCACTGAGGCAACTTCCACGAAGATGCATATGCCATGCCATGAAAATGTAGTATGCAATAGATATATATCCACACAACTCACTAAGAATTATGCCATGTGCCTTCAAAAATCACCCTTTTAAAATCATCACCTCATTCACACATCATTAAGAACACATACACACATCCATATCATGACTATCACATGTTCATAGACAAACAATGATAAAAATTATAACTTTCGCCACGTACACCTAGAGACAACAATTTGATATCATATAGGCCATTAAAATTAACACTTTAACCTATATAACAATACAATTTCACACTCCAACCAATATACATAATAAGAGTTAAGTCTTTTTGATCATATATCGCATAAAATTTCATACTTTACTACATAGAAGTCAAATATTAAATTTAATCTCATAAAAATTAGGGGTTTTATCAGTCTACATTTATTTCTTTTAAAATACAAGTAATCACGATTATTTATTTCATGTCATTCAACTAACGGCCTAACTATAATCTGTGTGGGGAAAATCCCTTACCTTGGCCGCTTTCCTTCCTAGTACAAAGCTCTAAGCCCCCCACAAAGTCATTCACAAGGAAAATAAGTTCTAAGCTTTTGATGCCGAAAAAGAGAGGTGATGGTGATGGTGACTAGGATTTTTGGTTTTTATTTATAAAGGGTTTTGTGAAATAGGGTTTGTAGTAGTGACTAGGGTTTCCGTATTCTTTTCTTAGTGTTTGACCTAAATGAAGAATAGAAGAGAGACAATATTATTGTTACTACTATTATTATTACTACTACTGCTACTACTACTACTACTATTATTATTATTATTATTATTATTATTATTAAATAAAACCAAAAATTACTAAAACTATTTTTTAACACAATTTCAATACTAATGTTTTATCAATATTTCAAAACTAATATTTATAAAAAGTAATTTAAGTAATTACTATTTAAAATTAATTAATAACAAAAACTCATTCACAATATTAACTACAATTATTACTATACTATTTTACAATAGAATCACATAAAATACTACCATATTTATGGAATAGTTAAAACGATAAAATAATTAAATACTACCATATTTATCAATAATTTATATTTATTACTAAATCCCAATAAATACGTTTAAAAATCATCATAAATTAGAAATAAAGAAATTAATTACAATATTACTACCATCTTAAAATCATTATTTAAAAATAAATAATTAAAATATGAAATAGTCTTAAATAATTAAAATATAACTCTGCACATATTTATTATGTAGTTTAACACACATCCAACTATCACCACAAATATCTAATGCATATCTATATTTAAACTCACTCAAAATCTTATCATCTAAAATACTTTCGCTAAAATACCATTATTATTATTTTTAAATTAATTAAATAACTAAATATAATATTTATAATTTATATTACTCATTAAATCAAATTCATACGGTTATCAAACCATAAGAAACTCACACGTATAAGGAGAAGTAATCATAAAATTAATTAACATATATTTTAAAATAATTTTAACACCAAATTAATTTCTTTAAAATCATATTTAATTAATAAAATAGTTTATCATGAAATTTGGGATGTTACAATTCTACCCAACTTACAGAAATTTCGTCCTCGAAATTTGTAATGACGAGTAAGCAAATTATTATCTAAATTACCACAATCAAAATCAAAACTTAGTCTCCAAAGATATAATAAGTATGTCTAAGGTATTCATAATTTATTTAAGTACGACATATCAGAAATCACCTTGCATAGCATGATAGGGATTATAACATGAGTTGAAAACGTACATCACATTTAGTTGGTAATTACTTACTACCTTTAATTGAGTTGAAATGAAACATATTTCAAGTACATTGTTAATTTCTACTAACTAATTATTAGTAACAACTTTATCAACTAATGTAAATCGAATAAGGCAAATAATTATCACACGCATTTTAATATTAAATAATTTTGATAATTTCTATTTTTAAAATTTAGAGGATGTTACACAACACCACCAACTATACTGAAAATATAGTCACTGATTGCTTTGGATTCATCTGATAAGGTGTTCCAATCAGCATCGCTGTATCCTTCAAGGACGAAAGGAAACTTTTGATACTGTAATCCGAGACTCATGGTCCTTTTAAGATATCTCATGACTCTTTCGATAACGTGACAATGCTTCATACTAGGTCTACTAGTAAACGTGCACAACAATCCCACGACGTGCACAACATATCTAAGGCTGCCAATGATGCTCGCCTACTTAGTTTATCTAACACCTTCACTAGTGTTCTTGAAAAGTTTCACACTTGGATCATATGGTGTGCAAGCAGGTTTACAGTCAAAGTAATTATATTTCTTTAGGATCTTTTCAACATAGTGAGATTGATCCAAAGAAAATCCCTTTTCTAACCTAGTAATCTTGATTCCAAATATTACATTTGTTTCTCCGAGGTCTTTCATATATCAAAATTGTTACTCAACAAATATTTCACATTATTTACAACATGAATGTTTGAACCAAGTATGAGTAAGTCGTCTACATAGAGACATATGATATTGCAAATGCCATTTTCAAATTTGTAATAGATGCATTTGTCACTGTCATTCACTTTAAACTCATTCGATATAATCAAGTTATCAAATTTTTCATGCCATTGCTTAGGAGCTTGTTTAAGATCATACAAAAACTTATCTAACTTATAGACCTTGTCTTCTTGTCCATGAATTACGAAACCTTCAGGTTGTTCCATATAAATTTCTTCTTCCAGGTCACCATTTAAAAAAGTTATTTTAACATCAACCTGGTGTATCACCAGGTCGTGAATAGCCGTAAGTGATACGACCACCCTAACAAATGTTATTCTAGTGACTAGTGAAAAAGTGTCAAAGAAATTTATATTTTCTCTTTGTCTAAAACCTTTGGCTACAAGGCATGCATTGTATTTATCAAGATGCAGCGCCAGAGTTAATCATAATAGCAACAACTAGTTCAGTAAGAGTTCTATTCTTTCTTTCAGCTTTACCATTCATTTCAGGTGAATATGGTGCAGTAGTTTTATGGCTTGGATTTTATAAAACTCATTAAATAAACTAGAATCATACTTTGTTCCTCTATCACTACAAAACATCTTAATCTTTTTACTAAATTGATTTTCAATTTTAGTTACAAAGATCTTAAACATGTCAAGTGCTTCACTTTTATTATTCATTAGATATACAAAGGTGTAACCAGAGAAATCGTCAATAAAAGTGATGAAATAACACATTCCACTTCTGGTTAACGTCCCATCTAATTCACATATATTAGAGTGTATTAAGTCTAAAGGTTCAGATTCTCTAACTACTGATTTATGTGAACTCTTAGTTATTTTAGCTTGATTGCAAAAATCATATTTTTCAAAATCTTTTAAAGATAACTTTGGAATTAAACTTAGGTTACTTAAGTTTGAAATTACAAGTTTGTTCATATGACAGAGTCTAGCATGCCAAATATTAAAATCACACAATATGTAAGTAGAATGAGACATTTTATTGAATTCAACATTTAATTTAAACATGTTATCAATGGCGTACCCTTTCCCAAAAAAAATACCATTTTTAGAAGTGGTGTACAAATATGACCCTATAGACTCAGTAAACTCTGCCTTGTTGAGAAGAAACCCAAAAACCAGATTCTTCCTTATTTCTGGAGTGTGCATGACATCCTTCATAATTAAGGTCTTTCCAGAGATGAATATATATTAGTTCCACATCTCCAATACCATCGACATTAGTGGTGTGGGAATCTCCCAACAACACTTCCTTATCTTCAGCAACAATAAATGTTTTAAACATAGCACAATCATAACATACATGGCTTGAGGCGCCAATGTCTATTCACCATCCATATGATCCACCAACAAGGTTGATATCAATTATCATAGCAATGAATTGCTCTTTTGTCAAGTTAGCCTGATTATAAGGGTCAAACTTGTTTCTACACTTGTGTGCCATTTGACCCTCTTTCCCACAATGAAAACTTTGAAAAGGTGGGTGAGGGCCATTTCCAGGAGGTGGTTGCTTCCTTATTATTGGGACCTTTGGAGGGTTCCTAGTCTTGTTGCTGGTTTTTAAATTGTGGTTTTGATTCTTTAGTTGTTTTTCATTTGGCTTCTTAATTGCTCCGATGAATTTCTTTTTCTTGTTATTTTCCAGAAGAACTTCATCTTTCTGGTCTTGCTTTCGGGATTCCTCTTCAATTATAAGGCGGGTTATCAGACTTTCTAGAGATAATTCTTTTGTTTTATGCCTAAGAGAATTTTTAAAATCTTTCCAAGCAAGGGGCATTTTACCAATAATAACAACAATTTGAAATTGTTCATCTAGGGACATACCTTCAGAGATAATATCATGAGCAATTTTCTGGATTTCACGAGATTGAGCTTCCACTGATTTGTCATATGTCATTTGATATTTGAGGTAGTGACTAACAACATACTTTTTGTCGGAAATGTAGTAATCATATAGATCATCAACAAGTCCATTGAGAATATAATTCTTACATAAGTAATCATTATGTTTCCATTGAGTTAATTCGGCACCTTTCTTATCCTTTTTTGTTTGGTCATCTTTTGTTGCCATCGTTTGAAGGGACTTACCTCAAACCGAAATGTTTTGTTGTAGCCAAAAGCAGGTGATCCTATTCTAGTAATTTCGTCGGTAGACATGGCAGTATGAAAACGTCTTAAAATTGTTAGTTTCGAATTTCGAAAAACTTTGAAAAAAAAAATTTATGCTGCCAACAATATTACTGGGTTGAGTTGTGACACCCTAAATCCCAAAATAATATATATATATATATATATATATAATAATTTATATCATATTCCTATAAAATTTGCAACGGATAAATAAAAAATATATATTTCCAAGAAAATAAAAACTTTATATTTAATTAAGGATATCACGTTTCCCAAAAATAAAAATAAAAATCCTTATTCCCGGTATCACCTATCAGAGCGGGGTTCCTCCCAAACTTGAACTTCAAGACTCATTAACATGTAATAACTGCGATTTCGCAAACGCAGAACCCAGCCATTCAAACACAAACAAGGAAGGAAGTGAGTTTCGAAATCATGATGACAATATAATACAAGTAAGAAGAACTCGCAAATAATCATAATAGGACCGTATCATCACACAAATATTCCATCAAGAAAATATGACATTCAAAAGTCAAAATCACTCAAGGAAAATCAATAGATTTCACTGTATCATCAAATTGTCTAAGAGAAATTATCATCACACACGATACATATTAATAACAACAAAAAAATTACAATAAAATGCAATGCTATGCATGAGCTTAAACTCTATTTCACAATGTGGTACCATTCTAACTCTGAAGTACTTGGTTAGGAGGCTTGATACTATGCCACCATCCCGGTGGACGGACAATTCGAATTGGCCCTGTCATCATAGATCCCATCAACTCAACCCACGACACATATACGTGATAGTCGAGGTAAGCGTGTGTTGCAAGGTAGCTCCCGACATTTGGAGTGCGACCTCCAAGTTACCTAGGAATTCCCCACTCGAATACCTCCAAGGTCTAACAATCTTGCCTTAAGGCTCGACAGCAGACCGCCACGATCAGGCTCATTCAGTTATACTTCCCCAGAATCACTAGGCTTGCCAGACCCTACCTATATGATGACAAAATAATCTCTACTTCACAAATTCCCAATATTTATTTTCTCCCCTCGTTGGTTTATGATACTCCATTAAAACCATCATCTCAAACACAAATTGAAATCACTATTATTTCATCAACTATAGGGTTAATTCACTATTCTCATCATATTTTAGAACATCACTAACATTAATCATACATCATCATCATCACATAAACTCCTCACAAATTTATAGCATCATTATCATCAATCAAACATCATCACATAAACTTATCACAAATTTATAACATCACAATTATTAATCATACATCATCATCATCACATAAAATTATCACAACACATCAATCTTTTGTTATCACACCACATAAACTCATCTAATCACACATATATATAAATTTAATTCGACACCCAATATCACAATAATATCAATTTCACACATTCAAAGAAATTAAATCAATCAACACCCTACAAATATTTCTATTCTATATTTTAATCTCACAATTTCCATATTTGTAAATTAATTAAGTTATCCCTCAAAGGACTATTGCCGTACGTAGTGAGCCCCGGATGAATCGTTGGGAAATACGGTTTTCCCGTTCATCTCACAATATATTATACTCATGAATTCAAACGCTCTCTCACCCCTTACCTCGACAAGGATTTTGTGCACCAGATGTGATATCTTTATTTAATGTATCATGTCTTCGTCAAACATTGCCTCTAATAACCCAGAAAAGATGATAAAACAACAAAATACAAATAAATTATTTACTATTGATAGTATAACAAAAATTTATTTAATATATATATTAACACAATTACATACACATAAATATTTAATTTAAAACACAACAGAATCATAGGATGCTAAATAAATAGTGTATACAATTTTGATTTTAAACAGGAAACTGATGTATTGGATGTAGTGCAACTAATAATATTTAGTTACTTTCTAATGAATAATACCTACAGTTTAAAATTAAAATAATTAAAGCTTTTTCAATGTAAAACAAAATTAGACATTTTGCAATGCAGTTTACTACCTAATGCTGTAAATTGTTATAAGATGGTTTATTGTTTAATTTTATACATACTATAAATAATTGGTTAATTTCAAAAATTTAAAATTTAATTTGGTATTTAACGAAGAAAATGGTAATAGGTTGATTATTATATTAATAAAAAATCATATGATAATTATTGAAAAGGTAATAAGCTGATGGTTAGAGAAGATAGGAGCATAAAAATTATACGATGAAGATGAATACAAGAGATAATAATAACTAGTCAGATTATAACTTTTATAATATATGTATATTCTATCAGTAAATTGTCAATTTCATTAATATAAATTTTTAGTGAGATTAAAACTTAGTTTTAAAACAATAAGGAAGAAATTTGTAGAGATACTAAAATACAAAATTTGTAACGATATCAAATACACTCACCTTATTATCGAGTAAGTTGACTACTTTGCACAATATCGCCAATTTCTTTTCTTCTATTTGTTTTTAGATCCAAAATCTTTTTTATATTTGTGAATGAGTACTTTGCCCTCTTTTTTTCTTAATGTGCGGCACTATAGAAAGGGTTAGTAGGTTTAGCGGCTGACGAGAAAGACATTCTCTACACAGGCAGTAGCAATTTGCTTTCATACTTATATAGTTATATATATTTACTTAGTGGATCTAATATATAATTGTTAAAATAAAATTAATAATTATTTAATTTTCTTTCTAATATTCTTTTAAACACAATTTTTCAAATATTATTAATATTTTATAATTAGAGTAATTAAAATAATCAATATAGAAAAACATATTACTAATAGTTGAAACTCTCACATTCAAAATAATCTCTACAATTATACTTATTTTTCAAAATACTCACATTATAATAACAACATATTAAGAAATAGTCAAAATTATAAAATAAATAAATATAACATCAATATTTTATATTAATTACTAAATCATAATAAATATATATGAAATCACTATGTCATAACAAGTATATAAAAATAAACGAAAGTAGACACAATATCAATTCTATCTCAAGATAAATATTTAAAAAAAAAATAATTAAAAATAGAAAATAGTTATAAATAATGAAAATATATCTATGTGCATACTTAATATCAGTCAAACGCACAAAAAAATATTATATTAATTTGATACGCGTATATACTCGTAAAATCACATAAAATCTTTTTCTTTAAAATATTACACTAAAATACTATTATTATAATATTTTAAATATATATCAAATAATACAATATAATATTATTTATGCCGCTCATTTAATTTAATATTTTTAAAATTAGCACATAATAGAAAGCACTCATATAACGAAAATTATCCCAAAATTTATCAATACGTAAATAAATAATTTTAATATCAAATTAATTATTTAAAATCCTATTTAATTAATAAAATAGTTTATTATAAAATTTGGGGTGTAACATGAGTCGCGGACTAGGTCGCTCTCTTTAAGACGTTTTGAGGCACTGCCCAAATGGTGCAAGGTAGATTATAACCACGAAGTCCCCAAGATAAAACAACCCATATCATTGTATCAGAGTTCTACTGCACTATAAAAAAACCATTCTAGAATTACACCCACAATATGGCAGTTAGATGACTACCAGTCGTAATATGGCACTACGACCATTCAAAAGAAATACAAGAAGTGAGTAAGAAAAATAAGAAAAGAGAAAAGCCTCAGATACGGAGAATTTTTGATGTGCTTTTTCAACTGTAGAGTTATAGATGAAATTCCTAACTAGATCAGAGAGAAAAGTGCGATCCATTAGTTCTGATTCACTAAACGCGTGCTAGAAACTTTTGTATTTGATTCCTAGTCCTTACTTTCGTTTATCGTGAGCTTTTTGCTTTTAAAAACTTCATATGTAACTCATTCTAAATTAAAAAAATTCTAAATATTTATGGAGGAATATTTATAATATTTTTTATATAATTAAAAAATATCATTAAAATTTTAAAAATTAAATAAGAATTAAATATGTTTGGTTTGAGAAACGACTAAATTTGCTTATAAAATAATTATATAAGGATTAAATGTTATATATTTTTCTAAATGGACTAAAAATATATTTATCCCTAAAATCTTTATTTGTTTCATCATTTTCATAACAAAAACTCTACATAGTAGTAATTATGATATAGAGGAGATCAAAGTCAAAAGAGGAAGTCATTTGTATTAGTTATAGTTGTTGATGCAGAGTGATAATAAAGAAACACATCAGATAATTCTTTGAAAGTAATAGTTTTTGTCAAAACAAATTTAGTATACTTTGTAAATACACAATAGATTATTTGTATTTAGCACTAAAGGTGGTCTACCTCAACTATAGGCTTGGAATATTAATTAGGACGGATTAGTAACTTAGTACATATACAAAAACTTACAAATTGACGTTCATAATTTTTTTCTTCTGTAATTTAATCTACAGTCTCCTTTCTAATACAATTTTTTCCTAAATCATATGTACACTTTTTTAGGCAAAAGTCATATCTTCATTTAAACTAACATTTAGTATTGTAATTTCTATATTTCTACTATAGCAACACTCTTTTGTTGTATTGTAGACATAACTTTTGGTTCATTTGCAAGTTGAAAGATGCATTTGAAGTGAAGTTTTTGCACTCATATTTGGATAATTTATAAAATTTTGTTACAGATAAACTATATTAATGTATAATTTAATTTTACTTATAAATGTTAATTATTATTTTTATATAATAGTCAAATTGTAAATGTCGATTGAGATGATTGAGTATTTATATTGGATATATATATATATATATATATATATATATATATATATATATATATATATATATATATATATATAAACTAAGATTAAATATTAAGTACAGCTTTAAAATTCAAATGACACCATTTGCTATATATTTATAAAGAAGCTAGATAACATACACTTAATATAATCAATAAATAAGTGTGTTATACATACATACATTCACATCGGTCAAAAATTATTTATCAATTTATTTTTCTACTAGTTGTAAACCACCATTTTTGTGTTTGAATGTGCATGGTGTCACTTTTTCCATTTACTCGATTAAAAATTTAAATTAACTACTGTCTCGTCTAAACGTCTCTTAATTTAGTCACTAATATTAATTTGACTGTTAACTTGGTTAATTTACTGATATGCATGAACAATTATAGGCATATAATGTCTTTTATGTGTATATCTAACTAGACAGAGATTAAAATGATAGCAAATTCAAAATGTTTTTTTTTTTAAAATAACTCTTAATCCAAAATATTTACTCCAATTTGTTTCTAAATTTCTTCTTCAAAGTGCTTCATTATTTATTATTTGCTTATTTACCAACTTTGTTCCCCTCCAACACTTCCTAATTGTTGCTACTCCTAGAAAACTCTTTCTATTTTCTCTCCTCTTTTCTTCTTCTAATTTAGGTATCCTCCTTTGTGAAGTTGTAAAATTCATATGAAATGGAAAAGAGAAGGAGAAAAAAGAGATTGATGTCTAACTATAGAGAGAATAAAATAGGGATGAAGTTAAAATTGAAATTTTGAAATCTTGGAAACCAAACTTGGAGAAATAACATATTTCTATATTATTAATTTTATTTAGGATGTATTGCATGTGGTAACTGTTAAAATAATATTGGAATCTGCAACAAAAATTAACCAATAAGATTGATCTCTTAGTATCTATGATCATTGTTTATGAAACAACAATACCAGCCTTTTTCCTTAATCTTTCTTTTCTCTCTTAATCTTTCTTTTCTCTCTTAATCTTCTCTCTCTGATCTTCCATGAATCATGGATTGTATGTCTCTCTTAGTTTTCAGCTTTTACTACTACAATTTACCACACTGCTGCAACTATATTACAACTTTATTTACAGTATATAACCACCTATCATAACTTTATTTACAGTATATAAAAATAAACTAACTATAACCACCTATCATAACTTACTTGGCCAAAGGTAGTTATAACAACCACTAAAGCTTACCTAACTTTAATTATATCGATTTCAGTGTTTCCATATGATTTGAAGGATCTAACCAAGTGATATTTTCAAATAAAGTACCAAATAAAAATAGAGAATACAAAGAAGAAAGTATGGAGAAGGTATGAAATGGTAGAAATCGTCACACTCCACAAAGGAATGATAAGATCAAGGTAGAATCACCACAAGAGTAAGAGGTTCTTGATAAGATCCAATTTAGTTCCAAGAACCCTAGAGAGCATTTCTCTAATCTCACACTAAGTGTTTTCTTCTTTCAAAATAAGTCCCTTATGTCCTACAATAAAAAAGGCATATATAGCCTAACACAAAATAACATGGTACCTAAGCTACACACAACTAATGACATTGTGTCTAAGCTACCAAATATTTAAGGACACACACAAGTCAACATAATTCCTAATTATAAGGTATGATTATTACATCCCAAAATTAAAATTAAGTCTTAAGATCTTTTTATGACGATAAGATTAATATAATGTGGATCAATTTTTTCATATGTCTTAAGACTAAGGAAATTAACAACTTGTTTCTCTAATTGTTCTTTTAGCTTCCTCGCCTTCCCTCTAGTCAACGGTCCTTCTGCTCCTAGTTCTTGAAGCTCGTTAACCTTCATGTAAGGTTGGTCCACATTATTCCCTCCCTCTTGAAGAGAATTTGTCCTCAAATTTAGCTCCTCATCAATTGTTTCACCTACATCACAAGGAGATAAGTCACTAACATTAAATGTAGCACTAACTTGATACTCATCGGGAAGGTCTATCTTGTATGTATTATCATGTATCTGCTCCAACTCCTTGAAGGGGCTATCACCCCTTGGTTGAAGCTTGGATTTACTTAAAGAGGGAAACCTCTCCTTCCTTAAGTGAACCCAAGCCCAATCACCGGGTTCAAATACCATTCTCTTTCGAGTCTTGTTGGCATTCTTTGCATAGTGTCCCATTTTCGTCTCAATATTGGTCTTTACTTTAGCATGTAAGTCCTTGATATACTTGACTCTTTCTTCGGCATCCTCATGCAAGACATCATCACTAAGAGGTAAAGGAAGAAAATCAAGTGGAGTTAGTGGGTTAAAACCATATGCAACCTCAAATGGAGAAAATGACGTGGTCTTATGTGGAACTCTATTATATGCAAATTCAATAAATGACAAACACTTTTCCCAAGCCTTTGGATTTGCATGCAAAAACATTCTAAGCATGGTGCCAAGAGTTCTATTGACCACTTCGGTTTGTCCATCCGTTTGAGGATGACAAGTAGTGGAAAATAGAACCTTTGTACCTAGTTTAGCCCGGAAAGTTTTCCAAAAGTGACTCAAGAATTTAGTAGTCCTATCCGAAACAATAGATTTAGGTATACCATGCAATTTTACAACCTCTTTGAAAAACAAGTTTGCAATATGACTTGCATCACCGACTTTATGACAAGGAATGAAATGTGCCATCTTAGAAAAGCGATCTACAACAACAAAAATTCTATCACGACCACTTTTGTTCTTAGGTTGCCCTAACACAAATCAACCCAAGGAGATGAAGGAATAGGAAGAGGGGTATACAAACCATGAGGCATGCTTTTAGATTTAGCCTTCAATTCTTACAAACTATGCACCTAGAACAAATTAAATGAACATTATGCTTCATTTTAGGCCAATAAAAATGTTCATGCAACATGTCAAGAGTCTTATGTTCCCCAAAATGACCCATTAAATCGCCCTCATGCACCTCTCTCACGAGCAATTCTCTCAATGAACACTTAGAAATGCATAGTCTAGAGCCCTTGAACAAATAACCATCATGTCTATAATAAGAGTCATGTGCCATAAGTTCACAATCACGAAAAAGAGAAGCAAAATCAACATCTAAGGCATACAAATTTCTAATATTATCAAAATCAAGAAGCCTAGTTTGAAGAGTAGAGATTAGTGAGTACCGCCTTGAAAGTGCATCGGCTACCACATTAGCTTTCCCTTTCTTGTGTTTGATGACATATGAAAATTGTTCTAAGAATTCAACCCACTTTGCGTGTCTCTTATTTAGCTTACCTTGCCCTTTTAGATACTTTAAGGATTTATGATCACTATGTATCACAAATTCTTTAGGAAACAAATAATGTTGCCAAATATGCAATGCTCTAACTAAAGTGTATAGATCCTTATCATAAGTGGAATAGTTCAAGTGTGCTCCACTCAATTTCTCACTAAAATATGCAATTGGATGACCTTCTTGTAGCAAAACAACCCTTATTCCAATATTAGATGCATAACATTCAATTTCAAAAGTTTTTGCAAAGTTAGGCAAGGCCAAGATAGGTGCATGCATCAATGTTTCCTTTAAATTAGTAAATGCCTCTTCTTGATCTTGTCCCCACTTAAATGCAGCATTTTTCTTAACTATCTCGTTCAAAAGAGCGGCCAAAGTACTAAAATTAGGTACAAAACGCCTATAGAAGCTAGCAAGACCATGAAAACTACTAACCTCACGCATGCATTTAGGTGTTGGCCAATCCCTTATAGCCTTAATCTTTTCTTCATCTACTTTAACACCGTGTGCACTGAATTCACTTTGGCAAAAAATGCACTTTTCTACGTTAGCAAAAAACTTCTCTTCTCTTAGGACTTGTAAAACACTCTTGAGATGCTCAATATGATCATGCATGTTCAAGATATACACAAGAATATCGTCAAAGTAAACAACCACATATTTTCTGATGAAATGTCTTAAAACATGGTTCATCAATCTCATGAAAGTACTAGGGGCATTAGTTAGGCCAAATGGCATAACTAACCATTCATAAAGGCCAAACTTTGTTTTAAAAGTCATTTTCCATTCATCGCCCTCTCTAATCCGAATTTGATGATAACCACTTTTTAAGTCAATTTTGGAAAATACACATGCACCATGCAATTCATCTAACATATCATCAAGCCTAGGTATAAGAAGTCTATATTTGTTGGTAATGTAATTAATAGCACGAAAATCGGTGGACATGCGCCATGTGCCATCTTTCTTTGGTACTAAGATTACTAGCATGGCACAAGGACTAAGGCTATCTTGAGCCCAGCCATTTTCCAAAAGTTTATGGACTTGTCTTTCAATTTCTTTAGTTTGTTCCGGATTACTTCTATTATTAGGCAAAGAAGCACTAGGAATCAAATCAATGTGATGCTTTATGCCTCTAAGAGGAGGTAGGTCATGAGGAAGTTCTTTAGAGAACACATCATCAAACTCTTTAAAAGACAATTCAATGAAGGAGGAATATCATCATGTGATGTAGAAAAACATAAATAATTGCAATATAGAAAATATATCTATTGTCTAGTCAACAAAGCTTTCCTAACCACATGCTCTCTAGCAAATAAGTTTTCAACACTAAGTAAAGAATTTTGGTTACTTGATTCATGAGCATTCATAGTATATTTTCCTTTTTGTTCTTTGATCTCTTTATCCTGCTTTTGATTCCATTGAGTTTGATCAAGATAAACTTTCTTGGGACTAAGAGGTAAAAGAGACACTTTATGCTTTTTATGCACAAAAGAGTAGATGTTAGTGTGACCATCATGATGAACTTTTCTATCAAATTGCCATGGTCGCCCTAACAAAATATGACCAACCTCCATAGGCACAACATCACACAAAATTTCATCATGATATTTGCTAATGATAAAATTTACCAAAACTTGTTTATCCACCAAAATATCAACATCGTCCTTTAGCCATTGAAGCTTATATGGCCTTGGATGTTTAATGATTTTTCAAGCCAAATTTTGTGACTAAGCTAGTGCTAGCCACATTGGTACAGCTGCCACTATCAACTATCAAAGAACAAACTTTTCTATCAACAAGACATCTAGTATGAAAAATATTTTCTTTTTGAGAATCATCGTCCTTAACTTG
Source organism: Cicer judaicum (assembly GCA_037974835.1). Lineage (NCBI taxonomy): Eukaryota > Viridiplantae > Streptophyta > Magnoliopsida > Fabales > Fabaceae > Cicer > Cicer judaicum. The sequence goes on from JBBPBS010001045.1 coordinate 2,024,888, forward strand.
GACTCCTAAGAGTCTTCTAACCATGAGAAGATCTCCTTCAACGGGAGCCAATTCATAGTCACTCCCTAGTTCACTTGGGATGATTGTGAAGAGTAAGAATAAAAGGAAGAATTACTTTCATATACCGCTTTGGGTTTAGAAGACTTACCTTATTTGGCCGAAGCCAAGGGAGAATCACCATCTCTTTTATGTTTGTTCCAATGTGGGGAGTCTTTGTTTAATGAATACTTTTTATAAGTACTTTTTCTCTTCAATTGTTGTTCAATGGTAGATGACTTATGAACAAGCTCTTAAATATCCATAAAGTGCTGCAACTCAACCACATCTCAAATTTCATAGCTTAGGCCATCCAATAACCTAGCTATTATGGCATCGTCATCCTCTCTAATGTTGGAGCGAATTATCAAAGTCTCAAAGTCCTTATAATAATCCTCCACACTCTTGGAGCCTTGTTTCAACCTTTTTAGTTTTTGATGTAGCTCCCTTTGATAATGCGATGGTACATACCTCTTCCTCAAAAGTGCTTTTAATTCATCCCAATCATCTATTTGCCTAACACCGCATCTCCTCCTTTCCTTGACATTTTGGTCCCACCAAAGTAAAGCATGATCCTTAAACTCTAATGTAGCTAACTTAACTCTCATATCTTCTCTAATATCATGAGCTTAAAACAATTGATCTATCTTAAGCTCCCAATCAAGACATGTTTCCGGATCAATTTTTCCATGAAATGAAGGGAACTTAATTTTGCCACCAATATATGTATCATCATATTTTTGGTTCCTCCTCTCATTTCAATGACGATCTCTATGGTTTCTCTCATGATTCCTATGATTCCCTCTGTCATAATAGCCTCTATGGTTCCTCACATGTTCTTTTTTTCTTCTACTTCCCTCGATTTCAAACTCATCTTCATTTTGAGAAGACCTTCCATGATGAGATCTTCTATTTCTTTGATTCACAAAATCTTCTCTCAAAGCATTCATTTGAGTATTTAATATTTTTGTAAAGTGATCCATAAGAAAAACGGTTCTAGGAAGAAAAGGGGTTTGATTCACTTCTACTCATGATTTCAACAACAACCAACAACAAATACCACAATAATCAATAAATGACAAAAACAAGTGAACAAAATAAAATAAGGCCCTCACCACTCACTAAGTGTTTATACTCAAGAAATGTATCACTCGTGTATATCACTCAATAACGATTTTTTTTTAATAATTTTTACTCTTGCCTTTTTCCACTCCGTAATACAACTCTTTAAGTTCTTCAAGCAACTAAACAAATCTCAATCAAGTTTGTGGTAAACCTCTAAACAAATGTGACAAAGTACACATGAAAGTTATCATTCAAGAGGATAAAAAAAATGACAAGAGAAACTTGAAATACAAAACCAAAGAATTGAAAAGACAAAAAGAAAATATAAGTAAACTATGAAAGAAATAAGAAAAAATAGAATTAAATGACTAAGTGATCAAAATATGTGGGAGTACTAAAATCAAACTTGCAATATCTAAAGGAGGTAAGAAGAATGCAAAAGATGTTTGGTGTTTCACTAAGAACAATTCTGGAATTATTATTTTTCTTTTGTTTTTTTTCAAAATGCCTTTTTTTCAAGTGTTTTTGTGCAGAATCACTATTTTGCAGCAATTATATTTTCAGATGTTTCTCTGCATATTCGAATTTCTCCCATTTTTCGAATCAACTTAGGCTTTTGAATTTTCAGAATCGGATTTGTATGGAAGAAATAACATCAAAAACAAATTTGCAAGTGAAATTTGGGATCAAACAATTGCAAGTGAAGAAAATGATGCAGCTAAAACCTATATTTTTTTTTCTGGGTTTTTTTTCCAGTTTCGTTTTCAAATTTCACCACAAATGAAATAAATAATAAAAAAACTAAACATTCTCACACATATTATAACACTTATAAACAACCAACAACTGAAGATTGAACAAGATTTAGAACAAAAATGAAACTAAAATTTCAAATATCTCAAGAGCACAAACCACTAAATTAGAAATTAAAAACAAAAATTACCACTTGATGGGAGACTCTGAATACCACATGATATGGATTTGAGAGTTTCCATATGATTTGAAGGATCTAACCAAGTGATATTTTCATACAAAGTACCAAATAAAAATGGAGAATACAAAGAAGAAAATATGGAGAAGGTATGAAATAGTAGAAATCGCCACACTCCACAAAGAAATGATAAGATCAAGGTAGAATCACCACAAGAGTAAGAAGCTCTTGATAAGATCCAAATTTGGTTCAAAGAAGAACCCAAGAGAGTATTTCTCTAATCTCACACTAAGTGTTTTCTTCTTTCAAAATAAGTCTCTTATGTCTTACAATAAAAAAGGCATATATAGCCTAACACAAAATAACATGGTACCTAGGCTACACACCACTAATGACATTGTGTCTAAGCTACCAAATATTTAGGCACACACATAAGTCAATATAATTCATAATTATAAGGTATGATTATTATATCCCAAAATTAAAATTAAGTCTTAAGATATTTCTATGACCATAAGATTAATATAATGTGGATCAATCTTTTCATATGTCTTAAGACTAAGAAAATTAACAAATTGTTTCTCTTGTTCTTTTAGCTTCATTGCCTTCCCTCTAGTCAATGATCCTTCCGCTCCTAGTTCTTGAAGCTCGTTAACCTTCATGTAGGGTTGGTCCACATCATTTAGTTATATGATTTAAGGTGCATATTCACAATTCTCCACCTAGACTCAATACCAGAATAACTCCATGATTGTCCTTGTTGCTATTGTACCAGCTTTATGCTTTATTGAAAATAATCTATTTGAGGCATATCTTCATAATTCTCCACATTGACTCAATATCAGAATAATTCATATAGCCATTGTTCTTCAAGAACATCCCAAGACATATTTTGTTCTTGAATTGGACCTATGCTTACTTTCATTTTATCCTTTCTTTTCAATTCTTCCTCTGGTCACATTCAGACTTTCAGCATGGTTGTCATCCTTTGTGGTTCCAATCATTGTTGCTCACTTTCCCATAGACGGTACCAATTGTTAAAACAATATTGGGATCTGCAACAAGGATTAACCAACAAAATAGAAAAACAAACAATTGTAGAGAAAAAACGTTATCCGTTTTAAGCAGAAATGCAGACGATTCTCCATTTTCGCTTTTCTAGCACAAAAGATAGCAAAGCCATTTTCTTGGGATTGAAATATGTTTTTGAGGTTTTTTTTGACAAAAAAATGTTTTTTTAACATCATTTCAATTTACTGTCATTGATCGTTAGTCATATATACACATGAGAGAAATAATAACACATCATACAATCATCATGTACAAATCATTGAGTTAATAGAAATAACATAAAAATTAACGTTAAAAACTAAAATGTCATACGTTAAAGATTAAATAATGCATAGGAATTAAGAATGTTTAAACACCGCTAAAGTCCGACTAAAATTGTGGTTTTCGTTTATAATATTATTATGTTAGATTATTATTATATATATATAATATTTGTAATAAATGTTATATATTTTTAGATTAATAATATAATAAAATAACAAACATGTGACTATAATATTAGTAATAATAATAATAATAATAATAATAATAATAAGAGTTATTTCATTCATAATAAAAAACATTCAATTGATTTTAATAGCACAAATTTGATTTTATATTATCTATCTTCAAGTATTATAACCTTACTTTTTCCTTAAAATTATATAAACATTTTTTTATTTATTTTTAGTCACTTTCATATCATTCAAAAATAATTAAAAATAATAATAATAATAATTATTATGGTTTTTTTGTTGTTATTAATTATATAATATAAACAAATTTGTGCAACACACATGTGTTATCTCTAATTTAGTTTTTGCAAAAAAAATAAAAAGCAAGGTAAATTTTCAACTGACTAAACCATGATCATCTATTATTTATAAAAATATCAAGATCGTCCAATCACAATTACAATTGATAACACAAATTATTTAAAGGCATAACTATCGCCATTTTTATTGATAATAAATCCTAAATACTCATAAGTACACATTGTTATCTCGACAATTTATGAAAGGAGTATCACAATTTTTAGATTGTGGATTATTGCTTGCGGTCAAGCAAAGTCTTATTTCATATAAATAAAACCGCTTTTTGATATTTACACACTGGATCTGTGGTGTGAATTGAATGTGGTTGACTATGGCATTGATAATGTCATGTTTAAGTGTAGGGTTTCTACTAGGCATAATATTCTCCTTTTCAAGGATATCCCTTATGTTTGTTATAGATTTTTAATGCTTGATAAAAGTATTCATATGGATCCAACAATGAGCATGTTCCGTGCACTGACCATTGTTCATTCCAAAATACAATGTTATAAGTACCTTTAATCAACGATGGCCAATTTTTATTAAGTTGATTTTTTAATTCAGCTATCTGTTTTAATAAAATAAATTAAAAATTAAAATTACTTTTTCTTGATCATTGTATAACGACAATAATAATAATAATAATAATAATAATAATAATAATAATAATAATAATAAAAATAAAAAAATTATAACATAACTTACTATGTTCCAATCAAGTATTTGGATAGTTTGACAATTTCGAGGCTGAGAGTTTCTGTTGTTTGGCCATAGGCCATGTATTATAAAGTTTATTGGCATTGAATTAACACAGCTTTTAATCTTGCAAAATGTTGCTGGCCATGTTTCAGCCAACACAAAATGGTCAAAAGTAGGCACATAGGGAGGTGGTGGTGGTGATAGATGTGGTGGTGGATACCTTTTCTCTTTCTTCAGAAATGGTTCATCTGAAGGAAGTGGATTAGATTGATAATATCTAGATAGAAGTAGGTATGGTGGAAGTGGAACCAACCCAAGATGAAATAAAATATAAAAATTTAGTAATATTATTATTGAATATATCATGGACATGATCATAAAGAAATAATAGGAGTAGCAAGTTTTTTTTTACTAGTTAGTGGTTCTGGCTGTGGTTCTGCTTTGTCTACTTACATCATTTTATAGCTAGGTTTTGGTTTATGTATTAGCTTGTTTCATGTGAATGGGTCATTAATTTGGTGAAGAAAAAACATTTTACGCATTGATAAATTAAATAGTTCGTACACTATATTTGTAATAATCTACTATATAGTTCGTACACTATATTGGACTACTTTTCTAATATTGTATGGAAAAGCAAATCATAGTGCGCATGCATATTATATAGTCATTTTGACATGGAAGCTCAATCAACATAAGAGAAACAAATATATCACTAATTAATTAAAAAGTTAAACATATGGTTATTATTTTAATCTACCAATGGAGGGAATATAACTCTCTTTTGAGAGAAACACTACGCTAAAAATGTCATTTAATAACGTTTCTTTTACAGCGTTTATTAAATACAAGCGTTGTTGTAAATATATTTTAAAAATAATGGAGCCTATCACAACGCTTTTTTGACAAGCGCTGTGAAAAAAACGATGTTGTAGGGTCATATAGCGTTTACGCATAATGTTATAAGGCTTTTACAACGCTTTTATTACAAGCGCTGTAAAATGAAGCTCCTTCACGTATTATTTTATAGCGCTTTTTTCACAAGCGCTGTAAAAGACATGCGCTTTCAAATAATTTAACTACCTATTACAACGCTTTTTGCACAAGCGTTGTAAAATACATGCGCTTTCAATCAATTTAACTATCTATTACAGCGCTTTTTGCATAAGCGCTATAAAATACATGCGCTTTCAAATAAATATCATTTACTTTTAATTAAATAAAAACAAATTTAAATACAAATTTAAGAACCCTCATCACCTCTACTTTGGGAATCCTCATATCCTCTATGTACTGTGCGGCCATCTACGTTGTCTTAGGTATTTAATTATTAATTTGTTTTTGTCAAAAAATCTTTAGTTTTTTAATAATTGAAAACTAATAAATTGTTATATATTAAATATTTTTTTTTTAAATTTGTTGATCTGTTATGTTTTGAAATCTTTTTTGTTTTGAAATTGTTACATAATAATGGACATTGGTTTCCATTTCCCAATATTAGATATGTTGATATTGGTTTCTTTTTGAAATTTGTTGATTTGTTCAGTAGCTTATTATTTTTGTAACTGCATTTATATAGGTGATCATATAATATGGATCGAAAATAGATGTCTGCCAATCGATTGTCAAAAGAGTATGAAAATGGAGTGAAGGAGTTTGTTGAGTTTGCAATGAAGAATACAAAAGATCCAAATATAGTCGTTTGTCCTTGTTTAAAATGTTGTTTTAGAAAACGCATTAGAGAAGACAAATTAAAAGGATATTTAGTATGTAATGGAATTGATCAAAGCTACACATGTTGGATAAGACATGGTGAGAAAAAAAAAGGAAACATTAATTTTAAAAATGGTTTGATATATGCTTCAACTGACTTCGATATAGATACATATGAGTCGGACTGAGTTGATGAGATTGCAAAAGCAGTTGAAGAAGATCTTTGAGATTGTCCTAAAATGTTTGAAAATTTGTTGAGTGATGCAGAAAAACCATTATATAATGGTTGTACTAAATTCACATATGTTTTTCAAAATTAAATATTAATATATTCTATTTTTCACATCTGTATGAGTTCCAATTTTGTAAAGATGATTTTATAAGGGACCTCATCTTTTCAAGTGGCTATCTTGTGTTGAACTTAAATATTTTTTATTTTGGAATGAAAGAAGTCGCCCTTTTAAGGGATATCGTGCTTGCTTTTTTTTT
>JBBPBS010001045.1:2031742-2049918 GCA_037974835.1 Cicer judaicum
TTTTTTTTTAGTTTTATTTTATTAAAATAACTCATTAAAAATAATATTAATCATTGAAATGTTTAAATATAAAAATTGCAAAGGTTGAACATAGTTGTTAGTAATATTTGAATAATATTTTTTGAGCGGTTTATACAAATTAACATCCAAAATATCAAACAATAATTGGTGTTGTGTAGTTTTTTTATTTATTATAAACCATTTAAAAACTAATTAATAATAATATTAATTTATTGAAATTATTAAATATTAAAAAAATTAAAAAGATTAACTAGATTTGCGAGTAATATTTAGAAGATATTTTTAAACGGTTTATACAAAATAACATCCAAAATCATCGAACAATAATCGGTTTTCTCTGCTCCATCAACAATGAACAATTTTTAGTAATCTTTGTAAAAGATAATATTGTTCCTCATACAAAGCTAAAACAATGTATTGCAATAATGAGACACATAAACATAAAAAATATCGTCTAAACAATATCTGTATTAAAATAGAAATTGACGTCAAAATTAAACTGTAAAAATAAATTCGAACCATGTTGAATAACCGATTATACTAAAAGCAATGTATTGCGCAAAAACATAAAAAATGTAGTTTAAATAGTATCCATATTAAAACATATATTATTGTAAAAGATAAACTTTAAAAATAAATTTAAACTATGTTAAATCACGGATCATACTAAAAGTATTGTCCAAAAGTTAGAAACAATTATGCTTAATCTTGGTAAGTGTTAAGTATTTTTTATTTTAATAAAATTAAACTATATATATATATATATATATATATATATATATATAAAAGTTCGATGTTCCTTTTAAAGAGTGACCTCCGGTGCCACGTAAGAATATAAACGATGTAACACTCATAGTGATACTATGATGTAACACATAAATATATAATGTTTTATTCAATAGAATTGGAATTCTATTTTAATATATTATAATAAATTTATAACAGCACAATTAACAAATAAATATAAAAAAGAGGAAAAAATAAATTATATGATGTGACACATAAATGTATGATGTGTCATTTAATAGAATTTTATTTTTAACTTAATATATTATAATAGATAATAGATTTGTAACAACATAATTAACAAATAAATGTAAAAAAAGAGGAAGAAACATATGCAAGAATGTATTTTGATTTTCCACGTGAAGTACAACTTGTTCTCTTCAGTTTTTTCTTATTTGTTTCCTGTAAAGGATAGTATTTGCAAACTATTGCAATTTTATCCAGCAATAGAAGAGTTTCAAGTTCTTCAACTTTGCTTTGTCTAAAAGGAAAACATATATGATATTTGAGTATGAAAATGAGATTCCGCAGCATGTTTGGTTTTCTATTTGCAACACTAAATATTATTGTAATGGAAGAGTAGTTTGACTATATTTGAATTCTTTTGAAAATTAATTCCACAAACTTATTTTTACTTCAAATCTACATTTAGCTAAAAGTATGTATAATCTATTTCAAGAAATATAAAAAAACTTCATACTCTCTTTGCCACTCACGGCAAAATATAATAACAGCAAAATTCACATTATATTATAATAAAAATATATATTATTTTAATAAATATACAATTAAAAATACATTTAGTTATATAATCCAAACAAATTTTATTTTTGTAAAACAATGTTTGAAGAAAAAATATTTCAAATAAAATAATGTTAAAAATAATTTAATTTAAAAAAAAATGTATATTTATAAAATAAAATTAAAGTAGTTTCGTAAATGTTAATTCAAATACATAGTAACATTTGAAGATTACTCCTTGAAAAACGGTTGGATATTTTGTTAGTAGTATGCTGCAAATTTTGCACAAATAAATTCCAAAGCGTGTGTATCACACTAACCTTTAGGTTCAATTCGCCCCCACTAATCTATATATATATATATTAGATGCAAACGGGTTAATCGGAGAATCCTCTTTAGAATCTTTGAAGTGAATTGTACATTCACATCAAGCTTATCGATCAATGATAGTTTACATAATAAAGTTCCTTCATTTACTCTCGTGCACTAGAGAAACAAAGAAATTACTCAAATATTTTGTAATAGAAATTTGATTCAGGCAACATGAAAATTTGTGTTCTTCTTTTTTGCCTCTAAAGTGTCTCTATTTATAGAGAAATTCATACCAATTGGTGACAGAAAATAACTCTTGAGAAAGATTGTAATATTTGGTAACTTAAAAGATGCATTTGTGTGAATTAAACCCAAACATTGCAACCACTTGACCAAGTGGTACATTAAGTTATTTAATTTTGCTACATTAATATAGCTATTTGAGAATTCCAAATATATTTTGAAAATTTTCCTCACAATCCCCCACCATTTTCAAAACATATATAAATCCGTTATTTCGGAAATTTCATGGTTTTAGACAAGTATCTTACGATTTGAACCATTACTTAGTAAATTATGTTTTCACTCTTTTCTGAATAGATTGGTAGACAAGTTTTGAACCAACCATTCATTAGAACACGTGTGCATAACTCATAAATGAAATCTCGGTACCATTGATCGAATTATAAAGATGACACATTTGATAAGGCCCTGTGTCTCATATCCTTTTCATGACAATTTAAGAGTCAAGCTCTTGAACTCTATGAAGCGGCCCACTTCAATCTCATATAGGTGGACTATATTAGAAATGTACCCATAATTATACATTCCAGCAAATATTGATATATGTCCATTAAGAGGAGACGTCATTCTACCACTTTTATTTTATGGTCCAAGTACTTTTATCCTTTGGGATGTATCTATTGTCAAGTACTTCAATCACTCTAATAGTGTACTTTCATCATTGAACTCAAGACTTGATGTTACTCAAGTGTTAATTGATCGTTTCCACCATTGGTGATTATTTAGACATGAGCTTGTATGACATCCCTAATGATGTCTTCAACATCATGTCCTTTGTCAGATCTTTCGTCATAGGATATGTAAGATTCTTTTATGTTCTTACAAACATTATGGATATCACTCCATTAAATCATTTACATAGCTATGTCTTAAACCAATACGTATTAAGTTTCTATTAAATACTTGGCTATATGTTTTTGATAGTGTATTGACTATCACAATGTATGGATACTAGTGTCATTGGCTTTGATCAAATTGGTATCCCATGCAACAAATTTCTTAGTCATTCAGCCTCTTTACTACTTGTAGCTAGAACAATAAATTATGTAGTCATGGTGGTGTCGACAATGCAAGTTTGTTTCTTTGAATCCCAAGAAACTGCACATCCATCCACTTGTCAAAACATGATCCTCAACATGATTTACCCAACTGGAATTTGTATATCCTTCCAAAACTGAAGGATATCCACTATAGATTAAACTATAGTTAATTGTTTCTTTCAAATATTTTAATACTTTATTAATAGCGTGTCAATGTTCTTTACTTGGATTGCTTATATACCGACTTAATCTTCCAACAACATATGTTATATCAGGTCAGATACAAGTCATGACTTACATTAAGCATCCGATTACATTTTATATTCTTGATAGTGTTGACCAACTATCACCAAACCATGACATTTTTTCCATTTAATTTCTTCATATTGTATCACATACAATTAATAAACATTTCAATTATTACATACACAAACTTTTATGTCATTCTACCTTTTACTATATTTAATAAGCATTTCAATTTAAAATTATAATTATCTTTTCAATATATCCAAGTTCAAGATATAATACATTGAATGTATTAAATATATATTTCCACAAGCTAACAAAACATAATGATACAAATTTCTCATAATCAAATATTATAAGGTATGTCCAAACATGTAAGTCATCTACTCCTTAACAAATAAGAATTTATTTCATTTCTATTAAATAAAACATTTCTTCATAGTTATATTATAATTAATTTTTATTTGTTAATTCAAGTTTCATATTTAAATGTGTTCTATGGTAAATCCAAATAAGTATCACAATAAAAAATAAACAATGAATAAAATCATTAAATTTTTTTATTATTTTCTTCCATGAACATTTATCAACTTACAATAATTTTAAAATATATACTCAAATTATTTTTATTATCAAGATAAGTACTAAACAATTACTTTCATACTATCATACACCCCGGCCATTCCCATTACCGGCAATGTTACCTCACGACCTTCTCGCGAGCCCGGTACCTAGGGGATAAGTACCGCCTCATCACAATCCCACTACCAATTGAGCCGCACATATGATATATGATTTAAGATTATCATTCTAAATTTAAGAACTTATTTCATGAAGCAACAATATCAACAAAACATCCCTCCTAAATTCATTTATTATATCATTGAAAATATAATACCAATTCTTAAAGTTTAAATCTAAAGACAAATGTGAGACTCGATCAATGGTATTGATTTTGTTTATTCAAATAAAGTGTTGTGGCCTCAAATCTCATACAATTATTTTTCCGATTTTTATTTTATATTTATTAAAACACGACAATAAATTTGAAGAGATAACCGAACAAGAACAATCAAACTATGACGTCTAACATCAAAAACAAGACATTTGCCTTATAAGGGAACCAACACAGTTCTTCATTGCAAAATTTTGGCACTATACAAATAAATACCGAAAACAAATTTTATCCTCAATTTCAATTTGAAATTTAGATTTTATTTATATCCAACCTATTTAATTGAATGCAAACCCAATACTTTATAATAATTGATATTCATAAAATAAACATTAAATGTCACAAGCATTTATCATTAACCAAATATATTCATACTTATAAAAATTCTCATATTTGACTTGTTTCTAAATTATGCACATATTAATCTAAATATCCCATGTTAAATATGTTGGAAATGATGATACTTCAATGAAAGTTCATTGAAAATAATGATGACATTTATGAGAGCTAGTGTGGTTGTGAATTGAAAAAATTGAGAAGTCCCACATTGGAGAGATACCACACACTAGTAGGGTATATAAGGTGGAGGTAATGAACTTGAGGAGGGCCCCAAGGGGCACCTCAATTTTGTGAAGGAGGGAGAACGCAAGCAATGTTGACCACCACACAATTGGCCACGCCGTCCAGCCGGCCCGGCCTGGCTTTGGCTTTGTAGTGTATTATTATTTTATGTATGAAAATTAATTAATCAATTTTAATTAACTGTTTGCTTGCGTTTTGTCTCTAATTGAAACGTTAATTACGTATTTGTCCTCCACCGAGTCATATCTGAACCAGTCTTCCTCGTGCGTCTGTTTTTTGCTCAGTCAAAACCCTAATCTTTGGCCTCACGTTTCCCTTGTGTTCGGTCTAAAGTCAGAGTCAAATCCCTAAGTTTGGAACGCACGTTTTGGAGGCTTTGAGCGCACGTTTCTGAGGGCCACTACTTGGATCCATGATTCTCTCAGATCCAGTTGCGGATTTCCTCTATAAATAGAGGGTTCTCCTCAGTTGGAAAAACACACCAAAAGCTCTCCGTATCTGAGGCTTTTCTCACTTCTCCCCCTTCTTACTTTCTTCTCTTTCTTTCGAGTGGTCTTAGTGCCATATTTGAGTGACAATCGTAAGACTACCATATTGAGGGTGTAATTCTAGAACGAAGTTCTACAGTGCAGTAGAATTTCGATACAGAGTATCAGAGCTGTTTTATCCTGGGGACTTCGTGGTTGATAGTCTGCCTTGCACAATTTTGGGAAATGCCTCGAAACGTCTTAAAGAGAACGACCTAGTACGCAACTCAATCCAGTAATATTTTCGGTGCTATAATTGTTTTCAAAAGGTTTTTCAAAATTCAACAATTTTAAGACGTTTTTCGAAATGCCATGTCTACCGACGAAATTACTAGGACAGGTTTACCGACGAAGTCATTTCAAACGTTGGCAAAAAAATATGTTTTTTCTGACAACGAAAAAGCTTGCCAATGTTCAAAAGAATGATATTCCTGTTGTACCAAAACATGGTGAACAAACTGAAAAGGATAAAATAGCTGCTGAATTAACCCAATGGGAACAAAATGATTACTTATGTAAGAATTATATTCTAAATGGACTTGCTGATGATCTGTATGATTACTACAACTTCGAAAGCAATACTGCTAAATAGGTTTGGGATGCTCTAAAGAAGAAATAGGACACTGAGGAAGTTGGAGCCAAAAAGTATGTTGTTAGCCGCTACCTCAAATATCAGATGACAGATGATAGATCAGTGGAAGCTCAATCTCATGAAATCCAGAAAATTGGTCACGAGATCATCTCTAAAGGATGTGATGCACACTCCAGAAATAAGGAAAAATCTGGTTTCAAGGTTTCTCCTCAATAAGGAAGGGTTCACTCAGTCTATACGGGTAGATTTGTACACCATTTCTAAGAATGGTATCTTTGTTGGGAAAGGGTACGCCACTAATGGCATGTTTAAATTGAATGTTGAAATGAATAAGATGTGTCATTCTACTTACATGTTGTGTAATTTTAATATTTGGTATGCTAGACTCTATCATATGATACAACAACTAATTTCAAACTTAAGTAATTTAGGCTTAATTCCACAGTTATCTATAAAGGATTTTGAAAAGTGTGATTATTGCAGTCAAGCCAAAATAACGAAGAAATCACATAAATCAGTAGTTCGAGAATCTGAGCCTCTAGACTTAATACACTCTAACACATGTGAACTTGATGGAATGCTAACCAGAAATGGAAAACGTTATTTTATCACTTTTATTGACGATTGTTCTAACTTTACTTTCGTATATCTTATAAAAGAGGTTTCGTAGTGATAGAGGAACAGAGTATGATTCCAGTTTGTTTAAAGAGTATTACAAAACACAAGGAATTGTACATGAAACTATTGCACCGTATTCACCTGAAATAAATGGTAGAGCTGAAAGAAAGAATCGAACTCCTACTGAATTAGTTGTAGCTATTATGCTAAACTCTGGTGCTGCATCTCATTGGTGGGGGGAAATTATCTTGACTGTTTGCTATGTTTTGAATAGAGTTCCTAATTCTAAGAGCAAAACATCTCCCTATGAGATAATGAAGAAAAGACAGCCCAACTTGTCTTATCTTCGAACTTGGGGTTGTTTGGCTTATGTCAGAATCCCCGATCCCAAGCGAATTAAGCTCGCAAGTAGAGCCTATGAATCTGTATTCATCGGATATGCAGTAAACAACAAAGCATATAGGTTTTATGACCTAAACGTGAAAGTGGTCATAGAATCAAATGATGTTGACTTCTATGAAAATAAATTCCCTTTTAAATTGAGAAATAGTGGGGGCATCGAACCTTGTCAAGTTCCTATGTCAACAAGCTTTGAAAGCAACAAACAAGACGAAACAAAAACTCGAAGGAGTAAGAGAGTAAGAGTCGCTAAAGACTATGGACCAGAATACATGGCCTATAACTTAGAAGAGGATCCTGCGAATCTCAAAGAAGCTATGTCATCGTTAGATGCAGATCTATGGCAAGAACCTATTAATGATGAAATGGATTCTCTAGAATCTAACAAGACCTGACATTTGGTGGACTTGCCTCCTGGTTGCAAACCAATAGGTTGTAAATGGATTTTGAAAAAGAAACTAAAACCCGATGGATTTGTTGATAAATACAAGGCATGCCTTGTAGCCAAAGGTTTTAGACACGAGAAAATATAGATTTCTTCGACACTTTCTCACCAGTCACTAGACTAACATCCATAAGGGTGCTTATATCCCTTGCGGCTATTCATAACCTGGTGATACACCAGATGGATGTTAAAACAGCCTTTTTAAATAGTGCCCTGGAAGAAGAAATATATATGGAACAACCTGAAGGTTTTGTAATTCATGGACAAGAAGACAAGGTCAGTAAGCTAGATAAATCTCTGTATGGTCTTAAACAAGCTCCTAAGCAATGGCATGAAAAATTTGACAACTTGATAATATTGAATGAGTTTAAAGTGAATGAAAGTGACAAATGTATTTATTACAAGTATGAAAATGGCACTTGCACCATCATATGTCTCTATGTAGGCGACTTACTCATATTTGGTTCAAACATTCATGTTGTAAATAACGTGAAATCAATGTTGAGTAACAACTTTGATATGAAAGACCTCGGAGAAGCAAATGTAATCCTTGGCATCAAGATTACTAGGTCAAAAAAGGGAATTTCTTTGGATCAATCTCACTACGTTGAAAAGATCCTAAAGAAATATAAATACTTTGACTGTAAATCTGCTTGCACACCATATGATCCAAGTGTGAAACTTTTCAAGAACTCTGGTGAAGGTGTTAGACAGACTGAATATGCGAGCATCATTTGTGGCCTCAGGTATGCCACTGATTGTACTAGACCCGACATTGCCTATGTCGTGGGATTGTTGTGCAGGTTTACTAGTAGACCTAGTATGGAGTATTGGCACGCTATCGAAAGAGTCATGCGATACCTTAAAAGGACCATGAGTCTCGGATTACATTATCGAAGATTTCCTGCTGTCCTTGAAGGATACAGTGGTGCTGATTGGAACACCTTATCAGATGACTCCAAAGCAACCAGCGGCTATATCTTTAGTATTGCTGGTGGTGCTGTATCATGGAAATCGAAGAAACAAACGATATTGGCTCAGTCTACTATGGAGTCTAAAATGATAGCACTAGCTACTGCTAGTGAAGAAGCTAGTTGGTTCAGATGCTTGCTAGCAGATATCCCCTTGTGGGAAAAGCCGTTGCCAACTGTGTTGATCCACTGCGATAGTACCTCGGCTATTGAAAAAATTGAGAATCTTTATTTCAACGGTAAGAGACGACAACTACGTCATAAGCACATCACAGTTAGAGAATTACTTTCTAAAGGAGCTGTTAAAATGGATCATGTACGCACTGATGAAAACTTAGCCGATCCTTTTACGAAAGGATTAGCTAGAGAGAAAGTCCAAAATACATCCAGAAGGATATGACTATTGCCTATACATCAATGAGTCACTTATAATTGCAGCCCGACCTAAAAGACTTGAGATCCCAAGAATTAGGTTCAATGGGTAATAACAAGTCATAGTGATATGAGATGAACATGCTATATTTCATATGAGAAGCATGATTCCTGAAGCGATAAAAGGATGAGATAATAGAAACTCTTAATGAGATCTATACTCTATGTGGAGTCGAGTACCTAACTGCAGGAGTACTCTTGATAGACTCACCTACGTGAATGTGGAAGTGGGGACCGCTTCCTATGGAATTTTGAGGCAGAATTCCTAGAACGTTCACTATACTCGGATACATGTGCATGGCCCTAAATGCACGGGCTTTTGAGAATACACCTAATTAAAAGGTTGTGTGTGGGTTTGATGACAGAGATAGAGTTCAAGACTACGAGTCACTCTTGTTGAATCTGAATCTTACTTGCTATGCAAAGGTTCAAGTCGAGAGACACCTTTATTTATGAAAAATCTTATAGAAGCGTTTGACGCTATTCAAAAACCTATTTTTTAAATTCAAGTGGGGGATTGTTGGAAATGATGATACTTCAATGGAAGTTCATTGGAAATAATAATGACATTTATGAGAGCTAGTGTGGTTGTGAATTGAAAAAATTGAGAAGTCCCACATTGGAGGGATACCACACACTAGTAGGGTATATAAGGTGGAGGTAATGAACTTGGGGAGGGCCCCAAGGGGCACCCCAATTTTGTGAAGGAGGGAGAACGCAAGCAATGTTGACCACCACACACGCGCGCGCGCCGCCTCCGCCCTCCGGCCGGCTCGGCTCGACCCGGCCCGACTTGGCTTTGGCTTTGGCTTTGTGGTGTATTATTATTATTTTTGTATGAAAATTAATTAATCAATTTTAATTAACTGTTTGCTTGCATTTTGTCTCTAATTGAAATATTAATTACGTATCTACCCTCCATTGAGTCATATCTAAACCAGTCTTCCTCGTGCGTCTGTTTTTTGCCCGGTCAAAGCCCTAATCTTTGGCCTCACGTTTCCCTTGTGTCCGGTCAAAAGTCAGAGTCAAATCCCTAAGTTTGGAGCGCACGTTTTGGAGGCTTTGAGCGCAAGTTTCTGAGGGCCACTACTTGGAGCGCACATTCTGATGATCCATGATTCTCTCAGATCTAGTTGCGGATTTCCTCTATAAATAGAGGGTTCTCCTCAGTTGGAAAAACACACCAAAAGCTCCTCGTATCTGAGACTTTTCTCACTTCTCCCCCGTCTTACTTTCTTCTCTTTCTTTCGAGTGGTCTTAGTGCCATATTTGAGTGTTAGTCGTAAGACTGCCATATTGAGGGTGTAATTCCAGAACAAAGTTCTACAGTGCAGTAAAATTTCGATATAGAGTATCTGAGCTGTTTTATCCTGGGGACTCCGTGGTTGATAGTCTGTCTTGCACAATTTTGGGCAGTGCCTCGAAACGTCTTAAAGAGAGCGACCTAGTACGCGATTCAACCTAGTAATATTTTCGGTGGCATAATTGTTTTCAAAAGGTTTTTCAAAATACAAAATTCAACAAAATCTAACATAAAAAAAAAAAAAAAAAACTTATATCATCATAAATTAAGTTTCTCACCGTAAAACTTAATTGTCATTTTTGTTTCAATAATTTTGATTATCAAAATAAGTTAATTTATTATAACATTTAAAGGTATGCATAATAACATTTGAACTCCAAATTTTACGACGAATATGTAGTTTAGCATAGTGGTTCAATCGTCAATTTCTAAAGAATTGATGATGCACTAAGTTTGCCTTCAAACATATCATATGTATATTTAAATAGGAATGTGGTCGTTTAATACTATAACACCGAACACATGATAAATTACCTTCGTTGAATTAAGTTTTAAGATTATATATGAATTTAGAAATCATGCTTATCATATATTCATTTAAGATATTTGTGTACCTTTCACCGTAATAATAAATATGTGATTGTTCATCTTCTTTCAAAAAGCGATAATTGTTCAAAAATAAATTAAAACTAAAATCGAACCTAAAGACTATTGGATCTTTTGTTGGGGGTATGCTGCAAATCTTGAACAAGAAGAAGATTGATGATAATGAAGGTTGCACAAATAAACTCCAAAATGTGTATGACACTAAGCTTTAGGTTTGATTCGCCTCCACCAATCTATATATATTGGATGCAAACGGGTTAACCGGCGAATTCCTTCAGGATTTGGAATCTTTGAAGTTAATTGCACGTTCACATCAAACTTAT
The DNA here is from genome assembly GCA_037974835.1 of Cicer judaicum. Lineage (NCBI taxonomy): Eukaryota > Viridiplantae > Streptophyta > Magnoliopsida > Fabales > Fabaceae > Cicer > Cicer judaicum. Next base: position 2,042,945 of record JBBPBS010001045.1, read on the forward strand.
CGATCAATGATAGTTTACAGAATAAAGTTCTTTCATTTACTCTCGTGCACTTGAGAAAGGAAGAAATGACTCAGAAATATTTTTAACAGAAAATTGATTCATGTAACATGAAAATTTGTGTTCTTCTTTTCTACCTTTAAAGTGTCTCTATTTATAGAGAAACTCATACCAATTAGTGTAAGAAAACAACTCTTGAGGAAGATTGTAACATTTGGTAACTTAAAATATGCATTGGTTTGAATTAAATCAAAGACATTGCAACCACTTGATCAAGTGGTATATTAAGTTATTTAATTTTGCTACATTAATATAGCTATTAGAGAATTTCAAATATATTTTGAAAATTTCTCTCACAAAAACAATTGAAGGTTACTACTTTATTGAATAAAAGTATGTACCAATTTTTAGGTCACGTAATTTTTCTCTCATTTGAGAGTTAGTTAGTGGTTTCCTCCACCTCGCCTCAATGGTTCGTCATAAAGCACCAATGAAATACTCAATTTGAAAAGAAAGTTAGCATAAACAATGGTTTATGTCTCAATGTTATGGTATCATGTCTTCTTAAAACTTGGTAGATAGATATTTTGACTAACATTGAAAATGGTTACATAATAAATTCACATTTAAGAAAAATATGTTATGGTATAATAGAAAAATATTTATTGCATTATGAGCTAGTGTTAATGTTTGCTTATTGTTGATTTTTTGTTGTTGATGAAATAAAATGTAATAGATGAAATGAAATTGTCAATTGTGTACTATATGAAGAATAGAAAGAGAAAATATTTTAGCTATGACAACTAAGCAAATAAGTGAGGTGACACAAATAGAATTATATGACATAAAATGTGATTAATGTTCGATGAATGGTTTGAAAGTCTATTTTAATATATTATAATAGATATTGAAACTTAGTAGATGTCTGGTATTTTTTGGCTAGAACGTTTTGGCTAACTTATGAATAGTGCAATTGGTGGGCAACAAAAGATGGAGTGAAGGATGAGTTGTTCATGGGTTGGATAAAATCGATCAAACTAGTAAAACCGACCCAGATCGTGCAACTTAGAAAAACGATTTGAGTTGAATCATAGGATGAACTTGATTTTTAAATCAAGAAACAGGTTACTGAGAACTAACTTAAATCAGACTAACTTAAATCGGACGCCCCAATTTTCTCAATTTATTTTTGTAATTCTTCCTTTTTTTTAAACCTTAGATTTTAGAATATTTGATTCATTGACCGACTATTTTTTTTGTTATTCTAAGATCTTGCACTTTGATTATTTTGGTGCTTGCAAATATTTTGTTATTTTAGATCCATAATTTTGGTAATTTTTTTTTTGCTAAGAATATGAGTTTTAAAAATAGTTAAAAGCATAAAGAATTTGGGTAAATTAGGATCCATTTCAACTCAAATCGAAAATAAATAGTTTGATCCAAATCAAACAAATGTTGTGAATGACAGTTTATTTTTCAAACCCAAATCACAATCTTTTACACAATAAGAGTACGAATTTTGATCAAACCGACCCATGTACAACCTTATTCATTAGGATATTCTTGCAACACATCAATAAACTATTTGGGTAAATTAGGATCCATCTCAACTCAAATCGAAAATAAATAGTTTGATCCAAATCGAAGAAATGTTGTGAATGACAGTTTATTTTTGAAACCCAAATCACAATCTTTTACACAATAAGAGTACGAATTTTGATCAAACCGACCCATGTACAACCTTATTCATTACCATATTCTTGCAACACATCAATAAACTATCGAATTTGGTCCCACAAACTTAATACATAGATGGCAAAACAATACTACATGTAAAAGTAAAATTGTAGCAAAATAAACATGGAAGGTCTATGTAAATTTTTTGGATATTGCAGGGATGAAATCTAAACAAATATTTTTCAGGGACTAAAACTGAAAATTGTTATATTTACAAGAATAAAAAATATATTTGAATGTTTGGTCCACGTTTCCTTTTGCCAATTAACGTTTTTGTAACGCTCACACTACGTTAAGGACCAAAAATAATTTTTTTAATATTATAGTGATGAAATCCAAACAAAATATTTTACATAAATTACAACTAAAAATTATTATATTTACAAGGAACAAAAACATATTTAAACCACATTTTTTTTAAATGCCACTCTGTTAACACAAAGAAAGCTGGCCAGTGCATGGGATATGGGCCATTTCCCACCCAAGTACTAACTTAGTGGCATTAAGCAGCTCATGAACTTGCTTAGTTCCAACTCGAACAAGAGGCTGAGCAAACTCATGAACCGCTGAATTACATGATCATTTAACAAAACTAACAGACTGATCTTCAAATATAGAGAAAAAAAAAGTCTTTATGATGTCAAATAAAAAAAATGCCAAATTTAAAGCTTTATGATTAAGAAAGTGAAGTGTCCACATGGGTTAGAAATGAACTAAATGAAACATATATAAAAGATGTGGCTCTCATATATTCAAATGCCTTAAGATTTTGGATAAAATTGTAAGAAATTGGCTATGAAATGAAGAAAGAGGTTTGGAGGCTGTAGAAAGACTCAATAAAGTCTTTGACCTTAATTAAATCAATTAATGATAGTTTCTAACTTTTTTACTCACTATGATTAGGATCGGTATCCATCCCTACAGCATAATTAAATCATTTGTGTCTGTTACAGTGCAACATCTGAATTTTTTCACATATAGTTTTCAGACTTTTATCAACAAATAAAACTAGATGCATTTTTAGTCTAGAAATAAATGTTTTAATCTATTGTGTAATGATGATTATTGCCACATTATTTAATGACTTACGTAAGTTGTCATACATTTTTCATTCATCAAGCTTAAAGAAATCTTGAGTATGAGGGAACAAGAGTTAACCTATCTCAAGAACAAAAAGTAACTTTATTCCCACTATTTTCATATTGATGCAGGTGAATAATACATGTGTTACTGGGGGAAAATTATTAGATGGTGATGCTCTACTTAGAAAGGTATGTTTGCATTAAGCAAATGCTAACTAAAGTTAACCAAACACTCATTTTTATTATTAGCTCTTTTTATTACAACATTAAAAATTGTTAGCTCTATATATGATGGACGACTAACAAGTGAATAATATCATATTAATTTATTGTAGAGAAATGGAGCAGAATTTGATTGGAAGAAAGTAGGATATGAAACCTATGAGTTAGCTGAAAAATGTTTGAAAGAGTAACTGAAGTTCTTGTTCCCCTTCTCCAGCTATCCACTTCAACAATTGTCAACATTTCCTCAAGAGCAGGACTTTTGAAGGTAATTATAAATTTATTTATTTGTATAAGTCTTTTAATTATTGGTAAAATAATTTCAGTGGCATAATTTATTTGACTGTTTCAGAATGTATCAAATGAGTGAGCTAGAGGAGTGTTTAATGACATTGAGAACCTAACAATGGAAAAAATAGATGAGGTGCTTAAAGAGTTTGAGAAAGATTACAAAGAAGGAACACTAGAGATAAAAGGATGGCCAACTTTTGCTTCAGCTTATACAATGTCAAAAGCAGCTTTAAATGCTTACACAAGGATTATGGCAAAGAAATACCCTCATTTGCACATAAACTCTGTTTGTCCTGGCTTTGTCAAAACTGATATGAACCACAATACTGGAAACTTAAACATTGATGAAGGTGTTCAAACTCCTATAATGTTAGCACTTTTGCCATATAGTGCTCCGTCCGGATGTTTCTTTCATAAGAGTCAAGTAATACCCTTTTGATCATTGTTTTATCTATTTTTCTTGTTCAAACTTCTACATAAGAAGTTGGTCAATAAAATTTGTTAAATTCTGCCTTCATTTAATGTTAAGAACGCTCTCAAAGTACATTTATTAATTTTGAATGTGAAATACTGCTAGGGTATTTCAGGCCATTTTGACTGAGTCTTTAAAGAATTTATTCTGGTGGTTTAAATTACAAGTTTGGTTCATATTATTAATATTAAATTTTATATTAATAAATTTATAATATATATTATATATTTTATTATAGTACTATTTACTTAAAATATTTATATATATATAATTATTTTTTTAAATAACATTTACATTAATTTTTTTAATACTTTTATATATTATCATATAAAATCAAATGTCAAACATGAATACTCTTGAAATTCTAATAAAATCTAGATCAAACACTTAACTATACAAATCAATAATATTAACTATTCAAATCAATAATATTGCTGATTAATCAAATATATTATGTGTTGATCAATCAAATCCACATCAAACACTTACAAATGCAAACCAATCATATTTCTTAAAAAAATAAGTGTAGAGTGATCAACTGCGTGCGTCAAATCTTGATTCAGATTTCCATTCCTAGAATAATTATCTTTAAACTGATTAAATGTATTTTGATTATTACATGGAGCATTGAAGTTGGACATATCATTTTGGTGCGCCAAATCTATTTGATTCAAACTTCCTACCGTGAAAGAATGGCTCGTGAACGGATTGAATCCATTTTGATTAATATAATGAAAATTGAAGTCCGACAAAGTATCTTGGTGTGTCAAATGTAGTTGATTCAAATCTCCGTTCATGAAAAAATCATCTATGAACTGTGCATTTTGATTAATATCATGAGAATTGAAGTCAGACAAAGCATCTTGGTGTGTCAAATTTTGTTGATTCAAATCTTCGTCCATGAAAGAATTATCTATGAACTGTCCATTTTGATTAATATCATGAGAATTGAAGTCAGACAAAGTATCTTGGTGTGTCAAATTTTGTTGATCCAAATCTCCGTTCATGAAAGAATTATCTATGAACTGTCCATTTTGATTAATATCATGAGAATTGAAGTTCGACAAAGCATCTTGATGTGTCAAATGTAGTTGATTCAAATATCAGTTCATGAAAAAATTATCTATCAATTGTGCATTTTGATTCGTACCACGATAATCTATAAAATAGAGAAAACTCATTAATGAAATCTCTTACCTATTTTATCAACTACCATAAAATAAAAGTGTATAGTTACGTAATGATATTAGATAAAATGCTAACCCTCGGGAGTTTCAAGTGGATAAGACTCATCCATTGAGAACATGCTAATATGATTATTGTTGTAGTAAGATGACAGAAATTGAGCAGAAGACTCCTCATATGGATTGTAAGTTGAGCTATTGAATGCCCCATTCAACGCTGTTCTTTCTGTTCCCTCTTGCACGTTTGTGCCATTTGAATGGTTGTGGAATGATCTTGTTGTATTGAGTAGACCACTATGGGAGGAAACTGAATTGATGTGTCGACAGACTCATGCAAAGGAAATCCAAACGTAGGGATGTCCAAGCTACATTGTTGAGTCTCTAAATTTTGGAATGAAGGGAGCTCATTTCTCGTGCACCCATCATATATGGGTTCAGAAGAAGAGATATTGTTTAGTGCATGATGGTCGAAAGTAAGGTTAGCATCATGTTCGTGATTGTCGACAGTAAGGTTATCATCGTCGTCATGAAACTGATCGCTACCGTCGAGAATAGAATCACTGGGAGAAGGAGACAACATATGATAATTTTCACAATTATCAAACACTGGAATAGCAGCAACATTACTGGTATAATTGCCTGAACTATTGAATGTTGTATCTTCCAATCGAACACGCTTTGAGGGAGGCACAAACAAGGTATTATAGATTGAGTCTATGTTTTGATCAACCAAACCACATCCTTGCATATTTAACTGTGGTGGTAGAACAATTGCATCTAGGCTGAGTTTGAAACTTTTAAATACCACATCAGAGTATCTCGAAGTTTGCTGTTTGTGAATCACTATCATTTTGGTTGGTTACCACGTCGTCATTTAAATGTTCTTGATTCATGTTGTTCTTCCTCCTTCGGTGTTATCTCCATTATCATTTTCAGCTTCTTCTGCGGATACTGATGACAGACTACCTTCATTACCAATTACTTCTGGAGAAACTAACGGTCGACTACGCTTGACCTTGACCTTTTTGTGATTATCATCCTCAGGTGATTCTAATGGTCGACTACGCTTGAATATTTTCCCACCTTCATCTTCATTGGAAATACTACTCATGGCTCTCAATATGCTTAAAAAGTTGAATAAAGTATGAGGATTTTTAAAGCATAAAAAAGACAGTGGAGATATAATTTATTAATCTTTTTGTCTGCTTTTTATTTTCCACAAATTATATACACAATCTACTATCTTTTACTATTTTTTCTAATTAGATATTATTTTATAACGTTTATTCAATATTTTCTAAATTAATCTCATTAACATTTCATAATATTACTTTATTATTTCATAACGTCTACTCACCATTTTTTAAATTAATTTTACATTATATAACTGTATACATCTTTTCAGAATTAAATATTAAATTTAATAACATTAAAAATTTCTTAAAATTCTTTTTAATTAACGACGTTGGTTTTTCACAATTGAGACATGAAATTTCATATTAATTTTTTAAAAAAATACACTTAAATTAAATAAATTAAAACAATTTAAAATTAAAGTAATATATTTTATAACTCAATTGTATATCAATTGGGTCTATCTCTTAATTTTAATTATCAAATACATTACTTCAATATTTGACGTATCCATCGATCTCTTGAGACATAAAACTTCATATTAATTTTATTTTAAATTCAATTAAATTAAATAAATAAAAATATACTTTATTAAATTATTTTAGGGGAGTCTATTTTTTCTAATACTATTGAATATATTTCATCAAGAGTTCGAAATTTATTTTATTAAAGATTTACATATACTTTAAATTAATTTTAGGTATTTAAAAGTTTTAACTAATTGTTTGTGCAATTGAATTATAGTTATCTTGATATGTACTAAAAATAAATTCTATTAAAAAAATAATTTAATTTTATGCAATACATAATTTTTCATTTATTTTTTAACATTCTAATTATCATTATAATAAAAAA